>JAYJMB010016427.1:0-34560 GCA_036873735.1 Pouteria campechiana
TATCAGTAGATCATTCGTCAATGTGCTTTGTCAGTTATAAGTAACAGATTAACTCTGGCACTATAGACGAAGTCAAACAGATCGATAGACAAACTAAGTTGATCGACAGACAAACTCTACTTTGTCTATTGGAAGAAACAAAGTATGATGTTCTTCTTTTGCTCTCCATTCATTTATTGTAAGTGATAAAAGGACTTTACTTTATCTTGGATGAATTATGCTCTACACTTTGTCTATAGGTTTTTTTGTAGTAAGTTGCAGATGAATGTGGCTATGCATTGAAGTTTCATTATCCAGGCAACTACTTTGTCTATGAAGCTTTGTCTATCCTCACTGTGTAGCTTCTACTTCGTCTTTCACTTTGTCTATCACTTTGTCTCTAGTAAGTAATAGACAAATTTAATCCTGCAGATGAAGTCAAGTTCCTCATTTCTTTTTCATTCTTCAAGTAGCAGATGGAGTTCATCTTTGGAACTTCTTACTTTCTTCATTCTTAATTTGTTTGTCTTGTCTCAACCAAAGTTGCACTCCTTTGTCTATTCAACTTGCCTTTTTATTTTCAGATGAATCCATTCTTATAACTTCGTTGGTCAGAGAAAGTTTTCTTCCCTTTGTGCATGATTATCTAGGCAGTTGTTTTCTTTCTTTCTTCATTTGTCTGAGAGCTTGATGGAGTTACTTCTTCTTTTTTTGTCTTAGAAAAACTTTCTTTGGTCGGTATAGATAGTTCAAGTTTCTTAAACAATTTTATGCTTTTTGACTATAGCTTTGTCTTCAACTGCTTCTATCATTACATTTGTTTATAGAGAGATGTCTTATTTAATTTTAATAGACAAAGCATGCTTGTTGTAGCACATTTTCAAAGCCTTGATTTCTTCTTCTTCTTCCATGATTTTCAGTAGTTTAATCCCTTTAAAATGTGGTAGATAGTCACAGTAGTTGGCTGTAGATGATTGTGATCCTACACTCTGCACTTGCCATATTGTTTGCTTTCAAATACATTATTAGAATGTATTTTATCCACATGTGATTTTAACATATTATAAAGTAAGGATAATATACATCTCTATTTAATGCACTATGTGAAAGCTTAATTGGGTATGGTGCTAAGTATGATTAACACATTAATGAGTGATAACTTAAGATCAAGTGCACCATGAAATAAAAGATGTATGCTTGCATAATTAAACATTCATGATTATGTATACATTTTGTATTATCAAATCATAATTATGCATATGATTGTTAACAATTTAAGCATACATATATCATTTCTTAATATAAGTTTTGTTACCATCAAAAACATATATAATAATCCTAGTAGGTTTATCTAGTCAAGACTATGGATGCTACATGTTGAGTAATTTTCATATCCCAATAAGTGTACATTCAGTCCCATTTGGGCTGAATGTTGCTAAACAACATTCTCCTCTTTAACAACTCATTTTTGAAGTGCCTTATTAATGGATCGTTCTATTGCTCTTGCAATTATTTATTACAATTAAAAGGAACAACAACCTGGTGTTAGTCAAGAATTAATTGTTCCTTCCCCAATCGATAATGGATATTGTAAAACTAGATACAATCATTCAGATTTAAATCTTGGTTGATTAAAAGGAAAAGAAAAGGGATATAAAGGGAAGATAGAGCCAATGGTGACCAAAGTGATTGGGTAACATTTTTTTTAGCTGGCCATTCAAAAAGTTCTGAATTAATGGGTTAATCCCATCAACCATGCAAAAAACCTATGATAGAATCATCCAACCAGGACAGCAAATGTGAGTTTTAAGTTATTTGCATGTTCCAAAATTTAGTTACACCTATTTGAACTAAATGATCATTGGGTGGCGATTTTATTCCAGCTAATAATTTTGGAAATTTCAAGTCAATGGATCATCCAATTATTTCACAGATATTCATTGGGATTGAAAATAATAATGGCCATATTTTAATATGAAGTAAGCATGTCCCACGAAAGTAGCCTCTCCCGGCCCACTCCATTGAGAAGCAAATGCAAAACCTTGGTTTGGTTTTATAAGCAAGTGTGTTGTTTCCTCTAGCCCACATTCCATGAGGATCACTGCATCATTAATGTAATCCACCAATGATGCTAGATGTCAATCATATGTCGATTTCACCGTTTCAATGGGGAAAGAGTCCAACTACCCTATCCTGATGAATTCATCCATAGTTCTCATCCAATTCACTGAAATGCCATTCTGCGTGAGTCGGGCAAGAGCCAATGTCATGCTCTCATTAGCATGACCTTGAATGAAAGTTGCTGGACAGAGTTTTCTACCAGGACCACCATGATGGATCATGTGTTCATGAGCATTCCATTGATTATGCCCCTAGTCAAAATGCATCTTCTCCCCCAGCAAATGTAATGATGTTTATCTAATTGTGATAGCATTTTATGTGCATTTTTAAAAAAAATGATGATGATGAATGAAATAATGCATTTCCCAAATGCCCATGGTATTTATCTGCTGGAAGAAATAAAAGCTTTCTCTATGATTTTAAGAGCTTATGTATAAACGTCTACTTCCAAAAGCACAGCAAAAAGAAGTGACATAGAAAAGATGGTAAGTTAAAGTCCTTGCCAAGCCCATTCTGAATAGGCTCTTCCCACAATAGGCTAGAGCACATCTTCTTCACAACAGTCGTCAGAGAAAAGGGCAAAATAAAAAAATGCTAAATCATGAATGATAAAAGTGGTGTAAAGGGTGATTACAACTTGTCATTTTTAAAATATATGTAACTAGCCCCATATTATTTAGTTTTCAATAGCAAAGGAAAGACAACCAAGGGTCATCTAGCCTCTACGCAACGATATTAAAAATGTAGAGCCAACCAATTTTTAAAAACTCTCTGTTCATCAATAGCATAAAATAATCCATCCCTCCCCCCAATAATGGGTCATTATGGCTAAGTTCTCAAAGAATAGCAAATGATAGTGAAGATTAAGGAGTTTTGAATGGGTTTTAATCCCCCTAGCAATGCAGAAGATAGAAATGAATGGAGCTCTCAAAAGAGAACCTGACAAAATGTTGAAGTACCGTAAAATCTTGAAGGAGTGTTGTTGCTTCAATGGGAAAAACCATCAAAGACGATGGGTATTTGTAGCAAACTTATCTCAAAAGGACAATTGAGAATGGAAAAGAGTAGAAAGGCTTTTCAAAAGGAGCTTTCCAAATGAAGTAATGAATGGGAAGATGACTTTGACCATTGAACATGATCCTAAATTCCATTTTCTCTCTTGCAATTAGGTTGAAAGAACAGTGCCTAGCACCATGCATGCTTAGCCATGCATCTACCCACGTTGCTGGCCACTAGGGGGCATTTGTTAGGTCAAACAAAATTCATAGTAATAGAATTCAGATCAATAGTTTAGATGGCAAGAGGTTTACACGTATGCAGAAGCTGCACAACGAAGTTGCAAGGCTATGAGATTATCTGCATTGATGGAATTTTTAACCCAGTGGATGAAAAAAAATATTATTTATTGGGTAATGATTTTACTCGCATAGCTAGAATTGCCCCTATTGACTGACTATGCAGCCTGAATAGATTCAGACCATAGAGCACGAAAGCTTGCCCATGTGGTCTCCATTGATGTGCTTGGTAAACAAAAGCTTTATCCATGCTCTCCTGCATAGGTGAGAAGCGGAATTGTCCATTGGGTATTATTCTTATCTAGATGAACAAACCACTCCTTTCTTTTAGCCATGCAGTTGAGATGGCAAGAAGAGATGAAGCTTACCTTTTGGAAAATGCCATTGCCTGCGCAAATGAGATGAATCTTGTCCTTTAGGCAATTCCTTTACCTACGTAAGTGAAGATGCTAAGGAATAGAGTGATGGTTGACCCATTGTAATGACCCGGCGCTCCAGCACATATTGTCTGCTTTGCCTAGTGCATCCTTACTAGGAACCTCACTAGATCCATGGGTTTGTCCCTTCTGGAGCACAGCGTATCCCTAACAGCAACCTCCCCAGCTCTTCCGAGCCTGTCCTTCACCTACCCAAAATGGGTGATACCTTTACAATTGAGCCTCTCATATTTAGCCCAACACTCCCTCACCTAAGCAATGTGGGATATCACATCAATATGGTATCAAAGCCGACTCCCAACAATCTATAGGGGTGCGTGCTATGAGAAAACGGCAGCTCTGAGGAGGGGTGGATGTGAGACCCCACATCACCAAGGTTAGGGAGGGAGTCCTGGGCTAAATATGTGAGGCTTAATTGTAAACGTATCACCTATTTTGGGCGGGTGAAGGATGGGCCCAGAGGAGCTGGTGAGGTTCTTATTAAGGATGCACTGTGCTCTAGAAGGGACAAACCTATGAGTCCAGTGGGGTTCCAAGTAAGGATTCAGTGGGCAAAGTAGACAATATATGCTGAAGCGCTGAGTCGTTACACCCATGGAGTCACATACCAACTAAACTTGTATAGCTGAGATTTACTGTATGATGAAAACTGTTGCATGGTTGTAAAATTGAGATTTTTGATTTCCATGAAGTCAAAGATGCCCAAATAAGTCCAAATGTCCACTTCATTGCCTAAGCCTATTACATGGTTGAATGGTTGCAAATGTTCAAATCATGATGCAAACAAATGGCATGCATTAATTAAAGTGCCATGAAAGTCAAAAATTACAGAGCCCACCCTAAAGCATGGCAAAAGAGAAGGCATTTGCATGGTAAATGATGCCACCTTTCAAACTTGATATTTTTTGCATGCATTAAATAGAGTTTGAAAAAGAGGCCATGCATTGGAATGATGGCATCCCATGGTCTGCAAACCACATTAAGTTGTACATCCCATGGCCCACAAACCACATTAAGTAGTGGATTAAAAATTTTGCAAAATATCCAACATGCCTAGCATGTTTGGATGGTTCAATTATGTGGCCCACTCAAGATTTATTCGCAACACAGAAAAACATGAAATATTTTCAATGAAAATGAAATCGAAATTTAAAGATTTTATCCAAAACCTAAATGATGGTTATTAAAGTGTTTTGGAAATGGTGTTTCCAAATTATTTTTATGGAAAATGCATCTAATTGTTTGTGTTTTGAAATTTGTGGAAAATGTACTTTCAAGATATTGCCATAGAGCTCAGGCGTTGCCATAGAGCCAAACGTTGCAACTGAGCTCAGGGATTGCCACAGAGCTAAACGTTGCCATAGAGCTAGATGTTGCCATAGAGCTCAAATGTTGCCATAGAGCTAGACATTGCCATAGAGCTTATACGTTGCCATAGAGCTAGACATTACCATAGAGCTCAAGTATTGCCATAGGGCCAGAAGTTGCCACAGAGCTCAGGTGTTGCCACTAAGCTAAACATTGTCACTGAGCTAGATGTTACCACACAGCTCAAACGCTGCCATAGAGCTTGATGTTGCCATAGAGTTTAGATGTTACCACTAAGCCAGACATTGCTACAGAACTCAGATGTTGCCATAGAGCTTAGACATTACTACTGAACTGTTTTCCAAATTACCCCTAAAGGTGCCATAGGAATAGTTTAACAAATTACCCCTAAAAGTGCAACTAAAGCTATTTCCCAATTATCCTTAGCAGCTTAAGCTATAAATACCCCCCATTTGCTTTTACATGAGATATAGAATTCTAGATTGAAGGAGCTTGAAGACTCTTTAAGAGGCAGGTGCCTCCCGTAACACTTGTGGCCTTTGGCCACTAGTAATTTCTCTGGTACCTAAGGGCACTCTGCCATGGCCCCACTATGCTACACGCATGGGTCCCACTAATGCTGTGGTAAAGGTGGGTCCCATGTTATTAATGAACAATAGAGTAATCTTGGATTAAACATATAAAACACATTAAAACCTATTTAAATATTAATTAGACCCTATAAATGGCAGAGTTGCCCTAGAACCAGCTATTGAAATCAATGAGATGATGACATTGTGTTAAATTAATTTAGAACTATCATTAGAACTAATCATTATTATTAATGATAAGCATTATTAGGCTTAATTAACTTAATATGCAATTAGGCTTAATTCATGCAACTTGATTCTATGATCTCTCATAGGTTAAAAGTAGAGATCAGTCGCTTTCGGTTTTCCAAGAGATATTGGAAAATGCCACCCATCTAGTCACTCAAAAGCCTAAGTCTAGCATTAGGTCATCGAGTTATGACTCATTAAGTCAAACCTTAGCAAACACAACTCACCCAATCACCTAAATGCCTAAGTCTAGGACCGAGTCATTGAGTCATGACTCAGTAAGTCACTGAGTCATGACTCACCAAGTCACCAAGTCACCGAGTTAAACCTTAATACACACCACTCACTAAATCACTCAAAAGCCAAAGTCAAGGATTAATTTATTGAGTTATGACTCATTGAGTCAAACCTTAGCCAAACTACTTCAAATCGGCCAAACTCAGTCAACTTGGCTGACTCTTCTTAAGCTTTTTATGGGCAATGTGAGAAAGCTGACAAAAACCCAATCAACCTAGCTTATTCTTCCTAAGCTTCTTTTGGCCAATGTGATAAAGCTAAGTTAAACCTAGTTTACTAGTTTTCTTCTGGTATCTTTCAGGTCTAAATACAACGGAGATCACTTAATCTTGAGTCATGCTGGGATATGCAAATTAGGTTACAAAACACCTTCTGTCTCTATGGTTTTTTACATTTTAAATTATAGAAATTACTCAGTCTTGTTTTGATCCTTGACATACCGATTAGATCAAAACACCAATTCTTTAGGTTGACCAAGAGTCTAGCTATCACGCCTCACCCTAGGCCTATGCATTAAACTATTACCTTATATTTTGCCCATTCCTAAGGAAATATTCTACCAAAAATTTGGTAGAGCCTAGCCTGAAATAAGATGCTGTACACCTTTGAATTCATTTAGTCATATAAAATTGATAATTCAATAATTATAAAATGTTAATACTAACCACAAAACTCATACCCACACCCACAAATACCTGCCTAGGATCATAACCAATCATGATGGTAATCTACCTTCCTAGAATAATACAATTCCAATCACAATGATATATGTAAATCACTATGACATGTGGTATATTTGAGTATACATTAAGTGAAATCTTTTACATACACATAATTAGACAAATATACTTCAAAATTACAATCTCGATCAATCATACCACAAAAGATTTCTTCAATCTCCCTCATAAGTCTCCAATGCACAGTTAGAATCCTTTACCTGACCTACTTGCTAAAAACTAAATAAGAAGGCATGTGTCTAGGCTACTCAATAAGTAGAGAGATTAAAATAAAACCATAATCAATAATATAACATGTTCACTCTAGAACACATATAGTTCATTCTCAACATTATAATACCCAAAATCTTCCATATCATTTAACTCAACCATATTCCTCATGATCCATGATCTATGATGGAATGCAAAGAAATATAATAGTCTTAACATGCAATTCAATAATTGTTAATATAGCATATACATCAAAATATACACATTCCAATATAAAACATTACTTCTATATAACAACAGGGAACACTCTATCCCCATTGGTTTACATAATTACGAAATATGACAACCATCTTTCTAAATAAAATAAATATGTGCAACATAATACCTTCCTCTAATATACAAACACGGGATATTCTCTAACCCTTGTGATTATACATTGACAGACTATAATAAACATTAATCAATGTCAAATCATGGAGCCACATCCATGAATGCAATGTACTCTCATGTCATCTTAAGATGTAAAATGCAACAAGAATACACATTTTACTAAAAATCATGGGATAACTACTCTCCACATCCATGCACACATGACCGGTCACAAATCATGGGATAATTATTATCCCCATTCAGCAATATCTACAATCCAAAAAGAAAGCTTACTTACCTTATTGAAGAACCACTGCTCGATTTCTCAAGTATCATACTTTAGCTTTCCATTATACCACCTTGCTCCCAAGTGGATCCTACACCATATAATATAATTGAAATAATTGAAACTTTATACACTCAATGAGAATGTTAATTATCTTTCAAAAAATAGTTCAATGATTTCATTATACTAGTCATTAAATCGTTCATTTACATCCAATACTTTATTTCAATGCTTATTTAATAGCCAATACGCGATTGTAATGGGATTATTTAACTACATCTTATCTCCCGCTGAAACATTATCTCAAACGTCTCATAAGAATAAGTAACATCGTAACACTTCAATAATGTGATTTAAAGAAATTTCATTTCCACTAACCTTAATTAACCTCAATAATACCACTGCTCATATACATCATATGCAAAATCCATTTTTCAAATTTCGAAATTGGCTATGGAAAACAATAAAATTATAATTCTCAAGCCCAGTGAAGTTCCAAAACTTGTAATTAACTAATTAGCTATTTACCCCATGATTCAACAACAGTTCATACATGTTCCACCCAAAAGTTACTATTCTCAAAACCCTAGCTAAGCAATTTCACAATAGCAATGGACAAAGATCAAACTTACTAGCTAATTCATATTTAGCTTTCATCCCACAACGAAGATTCCATCTCAGATCTTCAAAAATCCATCATGTATTTTAGTAATCATGTTTTTCTTCCTCCCTCTATCACCTAAATAGTTGGAACTTGAATTTAATGCATGGATAATCGATTTTACATCTAAACAAGGCTATCTTCTTGCTAAAATGGCATAAAAATGGAGTGGGGAAAAACTAGGGTACTAGCTAGGGCATGGGGAAGGGAAGTAGTGTTCGAATGGGAGAGGAAAATAGGGCCAACACATATAAAAATATCTCATTTTTTGGTGCTCTGATGCACCACCAAACCAATGTCGTTGCATTCATTTCTAGTGTGGCATCAACTCCCTGGACACCCTGAAAAATGGCCTTTCTGAAGTGATGCCGCAACATTAGATTTGGATGCCACAACATCCAGTCCCAATGCCACGGTATTTGATTCTAATGCTGCAACATCAGTTCCAGTGCTGCGGTTTCCGATTTCAATGCCACATCATCCACCTACTAGATGCCCAAAATGTCTCCTCTTATGAAGCAGTGCCATGACACCAAATTCTAGTGTCACGCATTGACTTGCTACCCACTTTTGTAGTTGATTTTTCAACATATTTTATGTCTAGTCTTGCTCATAACTTTTGACTAGGATTTTCCCATCTAATATATCATTTAGATACCTAACAATTGCCCTCAATTTAGTTGAGATCATGTCCAAACACATGGACCCTTAATCCCTCTCCATATGTACCAACTGTTTTAAACTTTGATAATTCATTCTTCTACATTATGGAGCAAAACCTTTTGCAGCACAATTCATTTTGACTTATATTAATACTAAAGACAACTATAATGTATTCCAACATATGATTGCCCAAAAACAACACCTTAGGTGTTACAAACCACCTTCCTTATAAAAAGTTTCATCCTTAAATTTTAAGACTTAAGTCACCTCATTCTAACAGCTAACTAACCAAGCTATGCATTAATTCAAAAGTACATTTCACAAATTGGAGTAAGTACTTAGTACTTGACTTTATAATTACTCAAAACATGGGAAGCATATGTCAATTCCATTATACATAATCATACACATCAGAGTCTAAGTGAAATATCAATATAGTGTACATACTCACAATACACATTTTACAATCATTTCAATAGGATTTCACACCATAGTCTAAGGCATACAATCTCATACTAAGCAATATACACAATTAATAAGCAATATACACAACTATTTACATTTTCATTAGAGAAGAGTTCTTTAAATTGAAAACATAGCAGTTTCATAAAATTCTCAAATACATGATACATAGCAATGCAAAACATAATCACACTATGATTTGCCAGCATTTCAAACAAATATTCAAATACATGGGGTGCACAATGTAAATAACTTTCAATGTAAACATTATAAAGAAGTAAGAAACAACTTTCAATTCACATGCAAACCATCATCCTCCTCTCCAAATATCCTCGTCCATCAAATTCTTGTTTATCAAAACAACCCCAGAACACCATCTCCAAGTTATCCAATCATCATAGCTGAGCCCTATGGTATCACGAGTCGCTTTGTCTGCAATCAGCTTGTACCATACTCGTGAGGCCACTAACTAAGTGGACTCAGCTAGAAACCAAGCAGACATAGCCACAAACTAAGTGGACATAGCCACAATCCAAGTGGAATCAACTTTGTTACAACTTTTGTGTGTTCTAGTTCTTCCCTGCAATCCTAGATATGAATGTTATGAGACCCATGACCACATGATCATCAACGTGGCCTATAGTATTCCACCCTCATTTCAACTCGGGGATCAGAAGTTCTTCATCCACACCTACTAAGTAATTAGAGGAGTCTCACACAATAGGCTAGATTCGACCTCTCCGCCATTACAAGTGGCATCACCAAAGCCCTATCATGGGCTTGTAGTGCCTCACCCTGGTGCTTATGCATTTTACCAATTTCTTGTAATTTCCTCATTTTTAAGGGAATCTCCTAAAAAAATTTGGGAGAGTATACTTTAAAATATGAGGATCTAACCCTGCACAATTATGTATTACATAACACTAAAATTTTAATATTATAAAATGATAACATAAATCACAAAACATACACCCATACACACACACACACACACACACACCCCCATAGCTCTGCCCAAGACTAGTCACACCATGATGGCAATAACTAGATTCTTATAATTCCATTCCTTAGGACCAGTCGCATCGTATGGCAATAACTAGACTCTTATAATTCCATTCCCAATCTTTCTCATTATGATATGCTCAAACATCTTACCATATATTAAATGAAATCTCTTGAATACAAACATTCATACACATATGGGATTTAAATTCCAATCCATCATACTAACAAAAGGTGTCTTCACACCTTGATCAATAGCCCCCAAACCACGGTTGGTCTCCCTTACTTGACTTGTTTACTACAAAATGGAATAAGAAGGCATGAGTCTGGGTAACTCAGTAAGTAGGAAGAAATAAAATAAAATAATAATCAATTCAAAATAGCATGTTTTAACCAAGAACATGAATAACCTCTGATTTGCAATCACATCCTCAATATATAGCTATGAGGCTCAAGTCCTCATGAGTCTAATAAACATTCTAATACAATGATATTATGAGGATCATGTCCTCATTTTTCTAAAATAATGCCTTATGCCACCAGCATATTCAGAAATCATAAATGATATAACTGTAGCTACTACAAATCATATTTACATAATTCAGGCACAAGATCTTACTACATCGTCAATTATGTATCATTGAATATTTCACATTCCATCATTTCACACATTTACAAAATAAATACCAAAAGAAGAATCATGGGATTATCTCTATTTCCATTCATTCATTCAGAAGAGAAACCAAACCAGGGGAATACACCCTATTTCCATTATTCTTATATGCACCGCAAAATACACATACATATATTTTACCAAATAGTAATTCATGGGATTTCCTCTATCTTCAACCAAAATATACATGCCCAGATATGCATAAATGGGATATTCTATATCCGCATTCAGCATTACATTCAATCAAAAGAGGAAGCCCACTTAGTTTATGAAGAATACTTCATATGTCTTTAACTTGGCCTTCAATTCAATCACTTGAGTTGCACATTAATGTTCCACAGCTTCTATTCACTCCATAGTTTCTCGTCCATGATCAATGGTCCTACACAAATAATAATTTCATTCACTTATCAAAACCACTTGGCTAATTAATATCAAGCCAATAAATTACTCTTCTTTAGACATTATCAATCAATCCATTGTAAAACCTATCCACCTTTCAAGTGCATAATAACACTTTAACCTTAGACACAAGGTTATTCACCTCTCATTCATTGTTAATCATTTTCATAGGCATGTAATTCATGTATTTCATACATGGCCTTTCTCATGGAAGCATCTCATCATATAGGTTATAAGTATTAATTAGTTCAATATGATTCAACATGGGTAACAAAGGAAATCCATATCCATCCACATGTAATTACTATATCATTCAATGGACAAGTGATTCAATGAAATTACAAGTCGATTAAGGCCTAAATATCAACAATTTGCTATTTAAACCCTCTATACTTATAACCCCTTTCAAATTGGCAAATTTTAGTTATTATCCACAACTAGATATCTCACTATTAAACAAGCCCTTAAACACTATAATTAGGCACTTAAGCATTTTCCCATGTCAATTACACAAAACCGTGAAGTTTCCCTAAATTTCACTATTCACAAACCCTACCAAAATATTATTCATGATTTCTCTTGCCCAATCAAGTTCCAAAACATCATTAAGCATGAATTAATCATTTCCCCCATGTTTCTAACAACAAACACCCATTATCTTCCTTAAAAATTACTATGCATGAAACCCTAACCTAGTAAACTTATGAAATTGAGTGAGAAGAAAGGGCTTAACTCCAATTCATGTGTAGCTTCCACCATAAAACATGATTTCGGCCTCCACTTCCCAAAAACTCACCATGGATTGCAGCAACCATGGCTTTTCTTCCATTTCTCAACATCCAAGCCAATCAAACCCAACTTACAAGCAGGCTCGATCAACTTCTCATCTAAACAAGGTAGATTTCTTGTTAAAATTACAAGATTTTGAAGCATACAAGGGTTGGGGAAAAAGGGTATGGAGTGGGGAAGAAAAGGAAAATGGGACAAGACCAAAATGGAACAAAATGACTAAGAAAATGGATGCACTAACTTTATCTAGTTGATCAGCGTTGTAGTGCTAGCCCTGATGGATGTTGCCCCCTCCATATTCTAGTGCCAGCCTCGCTGCCCCCGATTTTGTGCCTTTTTTGTTATCTTTTTCCACTCCACTTTAATCCTTCTTCCTCATCTTCTTATTCATGACATTTTCTACATAATTTTAACATTAAAAGACATATTTATTCCCCTTTTTATACATCATGAAAATAAACAGAATTTGTCACCATATACATCTAGCTCATGTCCAAATACGTGGCCTCTTAATCATTCTCATTAAATAATAAATTTCTTCAAAAGTTTCACCATTCGTTCTTATATATAATGGAGTAAAATTTTACTCACTTCAATCCATTCCCCTATATAATTAGCAAGAAACAATTGCAATTTATTCACACGCATATTTACCCAAAATTAACACCTTGGGTGTTTCAGGGCAGAACCATGAATAATCAAGTAAGTCATCCTGGTAGGCACCCAAACTCAAGTGCATATCAATCAAATGGCAAACACATCCAAATCCAAATGCAATCACATATGCACCAATCCAACATCTAACTCTCAATCAATTAGCCAATCCAAATACATGAAGCAATAACCCACTAAGTACCTACATTCATTGTATGGTTATTCCAACTAAGCAACCAAACCACCATAGTATTTAGGTACATAATGTTTTACTCATAACAATGCATAGCAATAATACTACAATGCCAAGTCAACAATAATAGCTAGCAACAACAATACCATGTCAAAGCTTTTTCAATTCTACTCAAACACATGGTAGTGCATAATACAAGCCATTTCAATATCCATTTCAGTCCAAGTACATACACAACTATAAGCATAATTGCATACAACTTAGCATTTCATCAATTCACACTTCATAGAATGTACTACATATCCTTTAAGGCAGACTATATACATCATGTCATATCATTCAACACACATAATTACACATTCCATCGTTTAAATTCACTCAATTACACCATAGCAAGATCTGGTGTCAATGGATGCACAATTTACAATAGTTCATCATTCTTATTCATAATACACATAACAAGTCATTCCATTCAATGCTCACAAGCAAAGTTATTCAAGGATACATGGATACATCAACTTTTATGACAATCAATCATGTCCACATCATGATTCATAACTCATGATGGAAAGGAAAATAATGCAACATCAACAACTTTTTAATCAAACATTTGGCCACTTATAAATTAGGTAAATTAGTACATAGACATTAACAATGTCATCCAAGCATATCGGTCACATCAATGTCATCCTAGCATTGTAATCAAGCACAATCATAAGATTCATCAAGAATCACTCACTCGATTCATGCCATCATATGCCATGTCCAGTGAAATCAATCACCCAGTCATTTAGGGCTCACATGATCCTATTGTCTTAAGGAATCCCATGATTCCATAAATCAAGTAAACATCTATTATGAAACTTTAGAGTTTCATCAGTTGAATTTCACTCACACTATAAACATAATAGTAAAACATATAAATACAGTGTGCCTATGGGCACCACTATGCTACTCTAGTCACAATAATTATATGTCATCTCATCTTTATATAAGCATTTAATCAGGTCTTGTTTAGACCCTCATAGTACTAGCATATTCATTCCATATAAGTATCACTTATACCAATTCCAAAGTACCTCTTTTCCATCATTCAAGCCTTCAACGTATGACTGACATTTTCCTCACATTCTAAAGTTTTGCCATGTTTCCCATGAATTCATAAACATGTATTGGCATGTCCTTTTCTATTTCTTCCAAAAATTGTTGCCATCATGATTTTTGGCTAATCGCTCTTGGTATCAGATAACCACTTGTCTCAGATACCACTCTGTTACACCTCACCTTGGGCCTATGCATTTTACTATTATCCTATATTTTCCATATTCCTAAGGGAAAATATTGCAAAAAATTTGGCAGAGCCTAGCTTGAAATAAGAGGCTATACATCTTTGAATTCATTTAGTCATATAAAATTGATAATTAAATAATTATAAAAAGTTAATACTAACCACAAAACTCATACCCACACCCATAGATACCTGCCTAGGATCATAACCGATCATGATGGTAATCTACTTTCCTAGAATAATACAACTCCAATCACAATGATATATATAAATCACTACGACATGTGGTATATTTGAGTATACATTAAGTGAAATCTTTTAAATACACATATGATTAGACAAATATACATCAAAATTATAATCTCGATCAATCATACTACAAAAGATTTCTTCAATCTCAATCATAAGTCTCCAACAAATAGTTAGAATCCTTTACCTGACCTACCTGCTAAAAAATAAATAAGAAGGCAAGTGTCTAGGCAACTCAGTAATTAGGGAGATTAAAATAAAACCATAATCAGTACTATAACATGTTCACTCTAGAACACAAATAGTTCATTCTCAACATTACAATACCTAAAATCTTCCATATCATTTAACTCAACCATATTCCTCATGATCCATGATCTATGATGGAATGCAAAGAAATATAATAGTCTTAACATTCAATTAAATAATTGTCAATACAACATATACTTCATAATATACAGATTCCGATATAAAACATTACTTCTATAAAACAACACAGAACACTCTCTATCTCCATTTGTTTACATAATTACAAATATGACAACCATCTTTCTAAATGAAATACATATGTGTAACATAATACCTTCCTCTTATGCATAAACATAGGATATTGGCTAACCCCTATGATTATACATTGACAAACTATAATAAACATTAGTCAATGTCAAATCATGGAGCCACATCTATGAATGCAATGTACTCTCATCCCATCCTGAGATGTAAAACACAACAAGCATACACATTTTACTAAAAATCATGGGATATCTACTATCCGCATCTATGAACACATGTCTAGTCACAAATCATGGGATAATTATTATCCCCATTTAGCAATATCTTCAATCCAAAAAGAAAGCCTACTTACCTTATTAAAGAACCACTTCTAGATTTCTCAAGTATCATACTTTAGTTTTCCATTCTACCACCTAGCTCCTTAGTGGATGCTACACCATGTAATCGAATTGAAATAATTGAAACTTTATACACTTAATGATAATGCTAATTATCTTTCAAAAAATAGCTCAATGATCTCATTGTACTAGTCATTACATCATTCATTTACATCCAATACTTTATTTCAATGCTTATTTAACAGCCAATATATGGTTGCAATGGGATCATTTAGCCACATCTTATCTCCCACTGAAACATTATCTCAAACGTCTCATAAGAATCAGTAAAATCCTAACACTTCAATAAGGTGATTTAAAGAAATTTCATTTCCACCAACATGTACCCCTTAATTAACCTCAATAATTCTGCTAGTCATATACATCATGCACAAAATCCCTTTTTCAAATTTCCAAATCGACTATGGATAATAATTAAATTATAATTCTAATGCCTAGTTAAGTTTTGAAACCTTATAATTAATCAATTAACCATTCCACCCATTTACTATTCTAAAAACCCTAACTAAGCAAATTCATAATAGTAATGGGGAAAGAAAAAACTTACTGCCTAATTCATATGTAGCTTTCATTCCACAACAAAGATTCCATCTCTGATCTTCCAAAATCCACCATGAATTTCATCAACCATGTTTTTATTCCTCCCTCTATCGCCCAAACAATTGGAACTCAAGTTTAAATTCATGGATAATCGATTTAACATCTAACCAAGGCTATTTTCTTGCTAAAATGGCCTCAAAATGGGGTTGGGAAAAACTAGGGTAGTCGTTAGGGTGTGGAGAGGAAAGGATTGTTCAAATGGGAGAGGAAAAGAGGGTCAACACATATAAAAAAATTACATTTTTTGGTGCTCTGACGCACAACTAAACCAATGTTGTGACATCCATTTCCAGTATCGGGGCATCAACTCACTGGACACCCTAAAAAATGGCCTTTCTGAAGTCAACAACATCAGATTTGGATGTCGTGGCATCCACTCCTACTACCACGGCATCCAATTCCAATGCCGCAACATCCACCTGCTGGATGCTAAAAATGTCTCCTCTTTTGAAGCAGTGTTGCAGCACTAAATTCTAGTGCCATGGCATTGGCCTACTTCCCACTTTCGTACTTGATTTTTCAACATGTTTAATGTCCAGTCTAGCTCATACCTTTTTACTAAGATTTTCCCACATAATATATTATTAAAATACCTAACAATTGCCCTCAATTTAGTCGAGATCATGTCCAAACACATGGACCCTTAATGCCTCTCCTTATCTACCAACTATTTTTAAACTTTCATAATTCATTCTTCTACATTATGGAGCAAAACGTTTTGCACTACAATTCACTATAATTCATTTCCATTTATATTAATACTAAAGACAACTATAATGTATTTCAACATATAATTATCCAAAAATCAACACCCTGAGTGTTACACTAGTAACCTAGTCTAGAGCCATGTCATCCTCTCCACCCATTGGCTTGAGGCAATCTCTTAAATATCAAGCCATCATAATGTGCTTGGCTTTCCCAAAGATAACACACATTTATTTTGAGAGAGAGTGTGTATTTTATTTTTAGGTATCTAAATGAATTGTACTTTTTCTTTTTATCAAGGGTTTTCTTCCTTTGTGAAATATGCAATTTTCTAATGTATACACATGCAAGTGTAATTAATTATGGACATCAATAAAATTGGAAATTGTTTGATTCATTCTAACATGAAAAATTCTTATGTGTTACATTTTTGTTTTAGTTCCTCTTTTTTGTACTTTTTACAATAGTATATTGATTCTGAGGCTTCAGTTTTTTTAACCAAGTATAAGAAATTAACCACTTAGAGACATGAAAACACAAAGAAAAGAAAATAGAGAAGAGAGAAGAGAGAGATGAATTTTGCATGCCAAAAGCTCTATTTCCTTTATTTTTTCCTCATTAAATAATCCAAATTAGGGTTATTTTACGTATCCATATAGTTTCCCAAAGTGCCTGTCAACAAAAATTAAAAATATATTAAAAATATACTCCCATCGCTATCCGCATGGCCTTTTCTCTCTTACACTTGTGTTACAGCGCCATATTCTGGTTGTCTATATTTTCTACATTTTAGCTACTTCTCCACTCCAATTGCCCCTATTGCAGCCTATATCTCTCAAACCTCAAAACATGAAAGTTGTGGATATTTTTCTTTACTTTCCATAGATTCTTTAGTCATCTTAACCAGATTTTGGATGAGAGAGTTATGCCTAGATTACGAAGAGATGCCAAAGTTGTTGAAAATCATCCAATTAGCTTCTTTTTGCACTGAACAACTCCATTTATCTCCTAAATAAAAATATAAAAATAATAAGTACATTTAGGAACTAAATAAGTATAAAAGACTAAAATTAAGAGAAAAAAGTATGACATTTTACATTCTCATCAAATTCCCCCACACTTAACTTTTGCTTGTCCTCAAGTAAAACTCAAATTCACTCTCCCGAAAAGAAACATCAAGGTTTCATTGTCATCAATGAAGAACAAGCAAACACTTTAGAACTTATAAAATATCATGAACTAGCTGTCGTAACTTAGAATTAATTTGTAAGCATTTTCTCTTGAAGATGGATTCAACTAAATATGTAGACCCTTATGGAAATAAACACTCTACTCTCATGTGTTTGAAGGATATATGTTTTGCTAAAATTCATTCCAATAAAAATGATCTATCATAAGCTTGCATATCTTCTCATTCTCCACCACTAGGACAACATGCACAACATGAATCATATGAAATTTTCAAGGGTTGTAATGAGGTTTAGGATCAAGTTGGAAAATATTTGGAAATGTAGCTCAAAAGCCATTGAAACAAGTGAAGCACAAAAAAATCAACTCAAGAGTAAATATATAAGATATGTAAAATCACTTATTCCATTCAATAACCTCTTCCCTTGTTTATATGATGTATAGATAAATACCTTTTCTTGGATTTCTTTTTCAGATCTCACAATTTGAGAATAAAAACATGTTCCATTTCACCAATCATAGCCATACCATAAATCTTGACACCCCCACACTTGTTTATTATATACCAATACATAGCATAATGATGAATAATGGTGCTCTAGCTATATGGCTTGGGTAAAGACATTATGTTTCCAGGTTTTAAGCTTGTAACAAAGGCCTATAATGATCAAAAGGGTTGTATTTGAATTTTATAAAATTTAAGTGAACTTGTGAGAAAAATCATGATGAGTTAAATTATTCATCTATAGATGATATATTGGTATGATCTTTAGTATTTGAGGGGGGATTATTATGTATTTAATATGATCTCATTATGTTCATATGTCATGATTAAGAAGGGATAAATACATGAGAGAAAACAAGGGAAAAGAGTAGAGAAAAATCACAAAATGGTGAGCAACATGTCAATGTCACAACATTGCTTCAGAAGAGGGGTAATTGGGCATCTAGCAAGGATGTCACTGCATCTTGGGCATCCAGCAAGGTGGGTGCCACAACATTAGCGACATCAGAATTGGATGCCGCAACACTAGGACTAGATGCTGTGACATCCAAATTTGATGCCACGGCATCACTCCAATAATGTAATTTTTGGATATGTTGAGTGAGTGGATGCACAACACTAGAAATGGAGTCGTGGCAATGGTTTGATGGTGCATTGGAGCACTGAAAAGTTAGTGTTTTTAAAAGGCTTTGGCCCTTTCTTTCTTCCCCATTCGAGTATTCTTTCCTTCCCTCTTGTCTCAACTGATGCCATAGCTCTTTTGCCCCATGTTTATGCCATCTTAGCTAGAATCTATGTGATTTTAGATATGAAAACCCATTCCCCATGGATCTAGATGTAAACTCTAGCCATTTAGATGGCAAAAGAGAAGGGAGTAGCAGGTTAGCTTGGATTTTTGGATGTTATTAGAAGCTTTGATGATGACTTTTTGGTTTTAATTTAATGCCATGCTAGAAATCAAAGGTAAACTTCTTGTCCCCAATTAAATTCATGATTTTAGTCTACTAGGGTTTCGTGGATAGTGAAATTTAGGGGATTTCATAGGTTATACATAATTACTCATGAGGAAAATATTTAATTCATGGATTACAATGGTTTAAAACTTATTTAAGGGTGGAAGATCTATTTTCGGGTCATAACCTAACTAGAGGCTAAAAAGGGCCTTTGTGTATAAAATGTTTAAGCAGATAAATCATGAAATTAAGGACTTAATTAACTATTTTCGCAATTGTTTACATGTTAATCATGTTGTATAGAAAATGTATGTTGTAGGAAATAAGGATTCTTTGAGACACGTTGTTGAGAAATCATAATTTAAAGAGTGTTTCACATCTGTTTGGTGAATGGCTCCAATGAAAAGCTATTTTGGCATGATTATTGGACCAACAATGGATTGGATGCATTTAGAGTTTAATTAGCATGTTGTTAATATTAATTAGTTGTTGAGTATATTGGAATTGTTAATTAAGTTGGTTTGTTTTATGATGATAGTAAAGTTTATGAGATGTGATATGAGATGTGTAGTAAAAGTGTAATATCATGAAGAAAGGATTGATTGTGAGGAGTCTTATGCCCCATTTGCTAGGATAGAAGCCATTTGAGTGCTACTTGCTTTTGCATCCTTTATAAATTTCAATTTTTATTAAATGGATGTTAAAACTGCATTCTTAAATTGGTTCATAAATGAAGAGGTTTATGTGGAATAACCCCGTGGCTTTGAAGACCCTCATGATCCAAACCACATCCTCAGATTCAAGAAAGCCCTCTATGGTCTTAAGAAGGCTTCTAGAGCATAGTATGAGAGGCTAAGTAAGTTCTTGATCGAAAAGGGATTTACTAAGGGTAGGGTAGATACCACATTCTTCATTAAGCATGACATGAGCGATATTTTGATTGTTCAGATTTATGCTAATAACATTATTTTTAAAGCTAATAATGATAAATTATGCAAAGAGTTTTCTAAAGAATTCTAAATAAGCTTGATGGGAGAACTAAACTTCTTTCTAAGATTACAAGTTAAGCAAATGAAAGAAGGAATTTTCATCCACCAAGCCAACTACACCAAAGCGCTCCTAAAGAAATTCATATTAGATGATGGAAAGGCTTTTGGGACACCAATGAGTACATCCATCAAGATGGACATATATGAGAAAGGTAAATCTGTCTGTCAGAAATTCTATAGAAGCATGATAAGACCTCTTTTATATTTAACTGCCAGTAAACTAGATATTATGTTTAGTATCCACATGTGTGCTAGATTCCAATCGGACCCTAAAGAATCACATCTTATTACTATTAAAAGAATCTTTAGATACTTTTTAGATACACCAAACCTTGGTTTCTATTATCTAAAAGGTTCAAACTTTGAGCAGGTAGGGTACTCAGATGCAGATTTTGTTGTTTATAAAGTAGATAGAAAAAGTACCTCAGAGACATGTTAGCTTCTTAGAAGCATGATCATTTCATTGTCCTCTAAGAAATACACATCTGTTACACTATCAACTGCTGAAGCTAAGTATGCAGCAGTAGGTAGTTTGTCACGCCCCGCCTTCTGAGGTGCGACTTACCCTTTTTGCACTGTAATTTACCTCAATTTGGCCACTATTAGGGTGGGGTGCTCTGCCCAAAATTTGGTAGAGCCTTCTCTGAATTTCATTAATTCAAACTTGTATAATATTTGTCAAATAAAATAAAATAATAACATAAACTCTAAAACACACACCCACACTCCCATAGCCCAAGATCGGCTCAAATCATGATAGCAATATACCAAATTGGGGTCATATCATTCTAATACGATATTAAATATACCAATCTATAACATGTCATACATTCCATTCTATATCAATTCACATTTTTGAATTGCAATCATACAAATCTGATTGAAATATAATTATACATCACTTTCAATTCTTGAATACAATTACACAATCAGATACAATTTCCAAATTCACATTTCAATACTACACATCCATTTTCTATAGAATATAATCATAATCATCATCTTTGTGCTTCCTTTCTTGACTTGCCAGCTAAAAATATAAATAAGAAGGCGTGAGTCTGGGTAACTCAGTAAGCAAGCATGATTCAAAAATAATAATAAATCAAAATAGCATGTTCAACATCAACACATAAATGTCAAATCTAAATAATCAAAATCTATACACATGAAACACTCATTTACATTATCAATTCAATCTCAAATGATTGCATTCAATCGTGTCAATATACTTCATACATACATATCACTTTATCAAGTTCTACAATTCATAATATCATTTCTATTAATCATTTGCACTATTCCTCAACAATGAAATAACCTTCCCATAAACAAAACACTAAGTATTCCAAACCAAATACATATTAGAAATAAAGAAATGTGTGATATGCACTATCCCTAACCAAAACACAAATGCCTGGCTAAACAAATGACATATTTCATATAGCCAAAAGAAAGAGCCTACTTACATTAGTGTGGAATCATAGCACTGCACCAGAACAATTCTTTAAATTCTTTGATTCCAAATCCAAGTTCAATTGGCCCTACATATATCATATATATCATAAATTCATGCCCGCTTTGTTTCTTATTGAAGCAATTCGTTAAATATATAACATACATTGCTTAACTTAACATTTTCATTAAGACATAACCTCTAAACTCCATTTCGAGCAGTCGCTTCACAACTCAATTAACATTGAATTCTCCATAACACTAAGTTAATTGAGCTCCTAATCCATTCAAACTATTTCATAATATCATTATATATGAAATACCCAATTCATTATTCACTTCGATTACTATTTTCTTCCTGTATCACAGCATAATTCAATTTTCTCACATCTAAAGCATGTCAAAAATACTACAATTAACCGATTAATCATCTTTCCTATGATTTTCACATCAATCCATATCCAATTACCTTAAAAATTACTGTTCATGGTTTACTTAAAACCCTAATAGAGCAAACCCCAAATTCTCATGGCTAGATTAGTTTTAACCATTATTATACATGGATTAATCATACCTCTTATGGTTTTACACATGAATCCATACAAATTATTGCCCAAAAATCACTGTTTATAATTCATACAAAACCCTAGTTAACAAAAATCATAATTTTGGTTAATAGAATTGGCTTACCATGGAACCTAGATGTATCTTCCATCTATGAAGGATAATCCACATCCAAAGTTTCCATTATCCCCTTCCACTTGTAAGAATTTGACACTTCCTCCATTTCCCACCATCCAAAATCCTAAAACTCAGGCTTAGGGGCATGCTTACATGATTCTCCACTTAAATAAGGGATTTCCAAGCTCGAATGGCATGAATTTGGGCTAAAGATTGGTTCCAAAGCTAGGGCAAGAAGAGGAAGAATAGGGATGGAATAAATGAAAAATGGAATGGGTTTCAAGCTTAAAAAGTTGGATTTTCCAGGTACTCCGATGCGTCATCAGGCTTGTGTCACGACATAGAAAACTTGTGTCGGGACACAGATTTCGCTGACTGCTCAATGCTGCAACATAAAAAATCTTTGTCATGACATTGACTCTCTGTGTCATGACATTGGGTTCCTGTGTCGTGACATTAACCCACGGTGTAACATTGACTCTCTGTGTAGTGACATTGAGTTCCTGTCTCGCAATATTAACCTACTATCTCAATCCACCGTTAGTAATTTGAGCATAACTTTTTCATATGATGTCCAAATGCCCTAATTTTTGAGGTATTGGAAAGCTAAATTCAAATTATACAATTGTTATGTTAGTAGTATTTCCAAATCATCCTGCAAATATTTCATAAAGTCCAATAAATGTAACCCATAACATTCATCTCATTATTTTTCTGTTATTTGGAACAACTTTGGTATATTATTCATAACTTCCTCATACAACATTAGAATTGAGTGAATTTTTTTCCATTGAAGAGATAATTTCATAATCTACAGTTTCTAGGTTGAACACATTTTCTAATTAGTCCATTAACCGTGTCAAAAATCAATTACCATGAACCCACTTCTCAAATTTAGCATTTTCATAATACACACTTGTATTTCTTTTGTTTTCTTCCAAAATTTCCACTTTTTCTCTCATTTATCATTCTTAGACTTTCAATTATTACATTTCTCATTAATTTTGTGCATAATCATCCTTAATTACTCATTAAAGAAATTAACTCTCACTTCAAACTCAATTGATAACTCATTCATTATAAAGGCTAATCAAAAATCAAAATTCACACTTATATGAATCACTAATGGTCTCATTTCACATGAAATATTTTGGATATCATAATAAGCACTTCCTACACATTTCCTACATGAAATGAGACTTGTTCATACCATTCACTACCTCATTTGTGGTCAATTATCAAAATTCACCTATTCAATTGTTTTTACCAACATTTTTCTACTATAAATGACTCCATATGCCATTTTCATTTCAAATTGCATTCAATGTTCTATGCAATGTTCAACACACATTACAATATGTATGATGACTATTCTAGGCCATCGTGATCATAACTAGGCTTTTTCCCAAATTCATCATTTTAGTTCTTTTTCTTTTCATTAACTTTATGTATAGCTCAAAATAGTGAATTTTATCAAATTCATCAAGTAAACTCTACCCATTTTCACAATTCGAACACCACAGGTATTACAATCTCCCCTCCTCTCAAAACGTTTGGTCCCTGAATATTTACAAATTGTTCCTAACTAATAGAAAAATATATGTACATAATGCTTTATCTAAAAAACCAATTGATTCGATCAGCTTTACATATCTCTTAAAATCTTGGAATGCGTTATAATTTCATCATTGAGCATCTTCACAATTTGATCCAAATAGGGTGTAAACAACTTATTTTTCCAATCTATAAACAAAATAATCAAGTTCATACAAGATTATCTCTTTCCAATCATTGTGGAAATAACTGTATCCATAAGAACCATACCAACTTCACTTATCAATAAACCATTTTTCAATTCATCTTTCATCATAATGATGACATAAATTGAATGTCATATAATTTTCCACAATTATACAAGAATACATGTTCTCATTATACCTACATTATGATATTACAACTCAGATCACAAGTACTATGCCATCTCATTCTATATTATTATCCATATATATTCCATCATCTATCCATCACCGAATTGATCTCACATGTGCAAATGGAACTACTATCATGTAGCTAATACAAACAATAACCAAAAATTTCTAACTGAGAGTCTATATCCAATCAACTCTACATCTCATACTTTCATTTGCCTGCTACCAACTAGTACTATGCTCGGGAGGTTATCAAATAAGTGGACTCAGCCATTATCAAGTGGACACAGCATCACCAGTAGTTACATATGCCATGAATGCCATGAATGTCATGAATGCAATGGATATCCTGAATGCCACACAAATGCCAAATGCCACCATATTGCCACCCAGGCTACCATCACCTTAAGGATGTCGTATTGTTTTCTAATTGGATAGGATGAATGGCCCCCTTTTAAGCTATGTCAATCCATAAGTCTAATAGTATAGGCAACATAGTCAATTTCTGGATGGATTCCATCAAAAACCAAGAGAGTCATCCTGACAGGCACATATACCTCAAATACACGATGATATTGTAACACCTAGTGGTGTTAAATTGTAGATAATAATTGAAAAGTTATGATTTTTCATTTCATATAGTGAGTAAATTAAAATTTTAATTTGGAGTAGGAGAAATTGTGAAATTCAAGATAAAATGGTGCATGCTGAATTTCATATGCACATGTTAATTAGGATTAAATTACAGCTGATAAACCCAAATGTTGGGTATTTGATGATTAATTAATGAGAAAAAATTATGATTTTAATGCATGAGAAAATGCATGAGAAGTTTAGAAAATTTTTTGACGTGATACATAATTTAAGATGGAAAATAATGTGTATATGTTTTAATAATTACATGATGTCATTTTAATTATGCAAGAAAATTATTACATTTTATGGGTATAATTTATGTGGTAAAATTATATCAAAATTAGTGGAAAGGAATAAAATTAAATAAAAGAAAGATTGAGAAAAGCTCAAAACTGTATAAGTCTATTTTAAAAAAAAAGTTAAATTTGAAAAATGGGTCATAAATGTTTAAATTGTTTTACATCGATAATGGATGAATTAGGAAAAGTGTTCAACATATAAGTTATAGATCTTAAAATTCTCTTTCCAATGAATCAAGCATAATATAATGTTGATATCGGACAAAGAAATTATTATCAAAATAGTGAAACTATTCTACATTGCTAAAAAGTAACAGTGTGAATTATTGGGCCACTTTAATTAGTTTGTTTGACATACTTGTGGGTTTATTTAGAAAACATTGTCGAAATGAAATTTGTAGGTCTTGAAGTGATATTTCTAATCTCAAAAATCATGTCATTTAGATATCATATGAAAATGATATGGTTAGATTACTAAAGCTATGTCTAGAGAAATTTTAGGATAAAAAATAATGGGATTAAATTGATAAAATTAAAAATTATGTATTATTTATGCAAATAATTTTGGAAATTTATATCAAAACCCATTGAGATAAATATATGTGTATGATGTCGAATTCAAATGATTTATTAATTTTTATATAACATTTGAGGTTTAATTATCAAGTGGGTAAATGATGGCCCATAATTTAATTAAGGCAAGATAAGCATGATTAAATGTTATTAATTCTATCTATTTGAGAAAAATTATTTAGGTAATTAATGTATTAAGAAAGGAATAATTAAGTGATGCATTAACTATATTAAATGGATAAGATTAAAGCAAAAGAATAAAAAAGGGGCAGTTGTATGTATATAAAATGAAGGTGCATAGATAGAGCACTGAATGTTAAATGGGATATGGTGCTCTATCATCTCTTTTTTCCCATTTGTCCCACCTCCTTTCATGCCCGACCCATCTCTCTATGCCCTAGTCATTGCACCAGCTCCTTCATGCCTCAACTTTCATGCATTTTTAGCTAGAAAACTTCCATCTAGGTGTGCAAACATCATCCACACCCCAAGTGCTTGAAACCCTACCTATTTGGATAGCTAGAAGAGGAGAGAAAATTCATTTTGTTCCACCCTGCAAAGAAGTGATACTAAGAATTCAACTAGAATTTAATGTTCTTTTTAATGAGTATTCAAAATTGAAATATGAAAATGACCTTTTGAAAATTGACTCAAAGAATTTGTTGGACAAAAACCAAAAATTGAAACAATGTTGTACTTCTTTGAGAAATACAGTAAGTCAATTAAATAACAAGTGTTTAAATTGTTAGAATCATGTCACATATTTCAGAAGGAAAACTTTTAGCTTTCACAACTAGCACTATTATTTTTGTAATAAATTTGGGCATGTTGCTTACAACTATATAGCGAAAAGATAGCAACATAATGGGATAAAATTGATCTGGGTGCCTAAACAAACTATTTTTATACATGACAAATTTGGACCCAAGATATGTGTACCAAAAACTTGATTTTTTTCCAAGTATGCTTGACTTCAATAATAAAATCTAGCTAGAACCTTGATAGTGGATGTTCACATCATATGACAGGAAGCTTTGTTTAAAAATTTCTCTTTTCAGGATAAAGGTATAGTAACTTTTGGTGATAATAATAAAGTAATAATCAAAGGAATAGATAAGGTAAGAATTTCACGTATGGATGTTATTGATGTCTATTATGTAGAAGTCTTAAACTCAATCTTTTAAGCATAAGTTAGTTGTGTGATAAAGGTTTTGAAGTTGTGTTTAAGTCTAATAAATGTATTGTTTGCAATGATGTAGGAAATAGTATATGTTATGGAAAGCATAATAAAAATGTGCATACTTTGTAGTTGACAATGAGGCTTTTGTATGTCACAAACGATTTGGACATGCCAATATATACACAATCAAGAAGCTTATAAAACTTGATCTTGTGAAAGGTTTACCAAAAATGAATATTAATGTAGATCATCTATGTGATGCATGCCAATTTGGCAAATTAACAAAAGCTTCTTTCAAATCAAAAAATGTTGTTTCTACCACAAAGCCTCTTGAGTTATTGCATATGGATCTTTTTGGACCTATATGAACAAGAAGTTTGAGTGCCAAACAATACGGATATGTAATTTTTGATGATTTTTCAAGATATATTTGGGCATTGTTTCTGGTTGGCAAAGACGAATGTTTTGAACTTTTTAAGAAATTTCATCATAAAGTTTAAAATGAAAGTGGTACAAGAATTCTTTCAATCAGAAGTCATCATGGAAAGGAATTTGACGATAGACAATTTACTAACTTTTGTGATGAACATGGAATAACTCAAAACTTTTCAGCACCTACGACTCCTCAACAAAATGGAGTGGTTGTGAGGAAGAATAGAGTTTTGGTTGAAATGGATAGAACAATGTTGATTGATGCAAATCTTCCTCATAAATTTTGGGTTGAAGCTGTAAACTTTGCATGCTATATAATCAATCGCATTTAGATTCGTCCAAGTCTAAAGAAAACTTCTTCTAAACTATGGAAAGGTAGAAGGCTAAACATTGCATATTGTCATTCCTTTGGTTGTAAACACTTTGTCTTGAATCATGGAAAATATAACCTTGGTAAATTTCACAAGAAAAGTGATGAAGGTGTATTTCTAGGGTATTCATCTTCTAGCAAAGCATACCAAATCTGCAATAAGTGAACATACATGGTAGAAGAGTTAGTCCATGTAAAATTTGATGAGACTAACTCTTGGTCAAGAAAGGGTGATGATGCAGATGTGATATTAAGAGATTTGATTTCCTCGAAGCATCAAATGGAGTTTAGCAAGAATCTAAAAATTTACCACAAGCAGAATCATTACATCTTCCTAAGGAAAACATTGAAACTCATGAAGAACAAGTAAATGAAGGTGAGTTGCCTGAATCATATCATCAAGTTCATACTCACAAGTATCATCCAGTAGAGGAAGTCATAGGAGATGTGTATGATAAAGTAAGAAGTTGGAGCTCACTTCATAATGTTTGTGATAATTTTGCTTTCTTATCTTACATTGAACCCAAAATAGTGAAACATGTCATTTAGATGAAAAATTGGATCATGGCAATGTAAGAAGAGCTAAATTAGTTTAAATGTAACAATGTGTGGACACATATGCCAGAACCAAATGATCAATGTGTCATTGACACAAAATAGATCTTTCAAAATAAAATTGATGAATCTTTGATCATTGTAAGAAATAAAGTGCATTTGGTAGCACCAGGATATTCTCAAGAAGAGGGAATAGATTATGATGAGACCTTTTTAGTTGTTGCTAGACTTTAGGCCATAAGAATGTTACTTGCCTTTGCATCTTTCAACAATTTTAGTTATTTCAAAAAGATGTAAAGAGTGCATTCTTAAATTAATATTCAAATAAAGAAGTTTATGTCAAACAACCTCCTAGCTTTGAAGATCATTATCATCTAGATTATGTTTTTAAACTCACAAAAGTATCGTATGGTCTTAAATAAGCTCCAAGAGCTTGGTATGAAAGATTGAGTGGATTTTTACTAAGTAAAAAGTTTCAAAGAGGTAAGTTGACACAACTTTATTCATTAAACATATTTATTTAAACATTCTTGTTGTACAAATCTATGTGGATGATATCATCTTTGGCTATATAAATGAAAAATACTACAAGGAGTTTGAAAATTGGATGAAAAGTGAATTTATAATGAGTATGATGGGTGAACTGACATTTTTCCTTAGACTACAAGTAAAACAAACTAATGAAGGTATTTTCATTTCACAAATAAGATACATGAAAGAAATGTTAAAAAAGTTCAAAATGTAAAACTTAAAATGCATGCCAACCCTTATGAGTGCAAGTATCAAAATGGATAAAGATGACAGTGTTAAAAGTGTAGATCAAAGGTTATATAGGAGCATGATTGGTTCTTTGTTATATTCGATAGCAAGTAGACCTGACATTTTCTTTAGTATGTAAGTGTGTGTGCTCGATTACAGTCAAATCCAAAGGAGTTACATCTTTCTATTAGAAAACTATAAAGCCCCACACCCCCACCTTATGCGTGTTGACCACGCCACACCAAGGCCGACTCGGAACACTACCATTTCCCTTCTTTTGAAGGAAATCTTATCATACACTCACCATTTTCCGAATTCTAAGGGAAATGTCCTTCCTAAAATTTGGCAGAGTCTACCATGTATTATGGATATTTATACCTGATATGCATGTATGAAATTAAATAAAATGTACATTTTTATAATCAAATAACAACAATTATATCTACATAGTCCCACACCCATACTCATAGCTCCACCCAAGATCGGAACCGTTTCATAATGGTAATACTTTACCCTAGATTAATACAAATCCGCATACAATCTCATACTTAAATGATTAACTGTTACATGCTATATATACGTTATTTACAATTTAAATCAATTATACAATCTTTGACTAAATATAATTATATTTACATTAAGAGATTCGAATCTCCATTTCCTCTTACCATATCTAACCATCTTCAAAGCTTGTACATTCGTCTTAATCCTCAATTGGGATTCTTTACTTGACTTGTCATCTAAAAAATCAATATAAGAAGGTGTGAGTCCAGGCAACTCAGTAAGTAAGCATAGAAAAAATAAATTAATAATTAATCATAACAATATGTTCAAACCAAGAACATGTATTAAGTACAACATAATTCAGATTTAAACCATCACTGTCGAGACATCACATTCCCATCTCATCTCGAGATGAATAACTTAAGGCAATCATACCATGAGGTTCATCTACCTCATTCTATTTATACACATCCTATACTATTCTAGCATATAATAACATACAGTTCCATTCCGGCACTTCACATTACATCCAAGCCATTTTGGCTCATTATACTACAATATACACCATATAGGCATCTCATATCACCATACATGCCATGCAGACACCACATATATCTTATGGAATGCTTCCCATTCCATCAAATTATACATTCATACATTGTAGAACTAAAACAAGACTTATGGGATAATCTTTATCCCCCTTTTATCCATATAAAAATTAATTTAAATACAATCAAGGAATACACATTATTTCCTATCAATTCCATCATCCATATTATCACAACATCGGACTCAACTTGGGATACTTACTATCCCTATTAACCAAACATACATAACCTCAAGCATATCATATCCACACCCATATACATATATGAAATAAACATACATATGCTTATATACATACATCATGAGGATATTCTCAAACCCTTTGTATTCTGACATCCATACACAAAAAGAAACTTAAAAACACAGAATACTCTCTATCCCCACAATCACCTAGAATACTTTCTATTCCAAAAATTCACATGTCTATATCATAAACCAATTCAACTATGGGATATTCCAAATCTCTAACATTCATGCATTCATCCTATCCAAAAAACACATCAATGCCATCCATGTGGCTCCATCCATTTGGGAGAAATTCGATGTTTCTTCAATTTTCTACCTTTTTTCATGATTCAAAATGATGGAAATTGGGTTTAATTGAAAGATCATAAGTTTTTCTGCGTAGACATGATGATTTCCTAGCCAAATAGGCAAGAAACAAGGCTAAAATGGTTTAGGGCATGAAAGTGGGGAAGAAACAGAACGGATTGAAGAAAATGGGATGGAATTTTGTCGAAAAAAATTCGGATGTCCATTTAATGCCGACCCACACCACGACATGTAATTCCATGCTGCGGCGTGGAAAAATCTGCCCATGCCATCTCCCTTTCTTTAGTCTGACGTCGCAACGTCCTTTTCTTAGCAGAGGTGTCTGCCCTACTACCTCAATTCTCAGCCTCTTTTTCCAATTTTTCACATATTTTGTTTTCCTCATTTATTTTTCATTATTTCTTTCACATAATAATGCTATAATTTTCACATTTTGCACCCTCGAATAATCAAAAATTAAATCAAAATTTCAATTGCATCCACTTGCAATTTGTTCCATCATACTTATACTTGCATTAATTCCTTTCAAACTAAATTTCTTTATTAATCAAAATAAAATTATCAAACTCAACACCACAGATGTTACAAACCACCCTCCTTACAAAAAATTTTGATCCTTGAAACTTTAGGTATTAATCTATATGCCAAAATATCATTTACACCATGCTTCCGCTATGCACTTGAATATTCTAAAGTAATTAATTATACGTCACTAGTCAGTTATGACTAATTTACATCTAGTGGATCCGTATACTCATGATACATCACACAAGGGTGCTTTTGCTGATCAAATGATATAAGCCATAATAAAAATAATATATATAAGATGCTCAAAGTGAACTTACTGAAATCAATATAATGTAATCACAATTAATCTGGCAATCCATGCCAATGCCATGGCATACAGTCATACTTGGATGATGTAATTGACCCAAATCAGGTTCATATACACAGTCATACTCAATGCGCAAACATGTAGCCAACAAACTCTGGGTGCATACACATGATGCATACTATATCACATAAATGGCACATCCATGGGCTCATAACATGTCTATCATATTATATATAGATATTTATTAGTATCAACCAAAGCAACATCAATGTGATGCTCATGATGCAACGCTCATGATGCACACTTTCACACACTCCAGGCTTAGTGCATCCTTACTAGGAAGCTCACTGGCATCAGGCCAGTACATCTTTATCAGGAACCTCACCGACATCACAATCTGTCCCTTCTAAGGTTGGGCATCCTTACAAGGAACCTCCCATAATGCCATCTATACAAGTTTGGCCATCTAGGCCATTCATTAAGCAACATTTGGCCATCCCAACTGCCCACATGACCCCTCAAAACAACCAATGGTTTTCACGAGCTAACCATCAACTCATTAGCAACCGGTGGTTTTCACGAGTTGACCACCAATTCATTAGCATCCAATGATTTTCGCAAGCTAACTACCAACTCATTACTTAATCATACATATCATTTCCATCCAGGCATCACATTTCACATATATCATAATTCATAACAATACATTATTCATAATATTTCAAGCTCATAGCCAAATACAATGTCAAACATATGGGGAATACATAATTTCATTAATCTCATTATTCATCAACACAACTCAAATAAATCATGACAATATCCCTTATCCATCAACACAATCATGGCAACCATGCTAATTTATTCAATTAACATATCAATTACATTAATGCCATCCAGGCATTGCAATTATAACAATGTCATCTTATCACCATCATACACAATCATAACAATGTTATCTCGACATTGCAATCAATCACATTAATGCCATCTTGGCATTACAATCAATCATATCATTCAAAACATAGAATTGCTCAAATACACACAACAATTCATTTAAATCAAATTACGTATATAAGCAATCATTAATAACATTCAGTCAGAGTATGCTTCCAAACTTAAAATGCAAATATCAAATAGATATGCTAGCAATACGTATCTACACCTCATGGGTGTCCATTCTCATTACATCCACGCCATCAAGGTGTCTATGCCACTAAGGCATTCAAATCTTTTCAAACTTATCCATATCTCATGGATATCACATATCATCTTCATATCATTCACAATACTTAAAATTCATAATATGCAACTAATTACACAATTTATTCCTTTCTAAATAACTCAACAAAATATACATATAAGTCAAGCTAGTCACCTAGATATACATCTGATACTGATGCCACAATATATTATGCAATCAAGGCATAAATGTCAACTCATGAAACTTCATAGTATCATCCTTTTCACTTTCACATTCATAAACATTATAACAATGGGCCAATAAGATGCGCCTATGGGCACCACTATGCTTCCGTGCGCTACTCTGCCCACAGTAAACAATTACTATTTTGTGCTATCATAGCACTATAAAATTTATTTTATATAGATATCATATTCATGCCACCTAGGCATAATCATAACATTGCATATCATCGTCATGTCACATCCATATCATATCTATAGCACCATTCATTTGCCCTCTGTTCATTATTCACACCTTCCTATTTACCCTCAAGTTGGTCTTTTCTCATAAATTCCCTTAGCATGTCATTTCCTAGTTCTTTCTTATAACTATTTCCACCATGAATCTAGACTTAGTGCTATCGCACAAATGAGTAGGACTTATCACACAGATAAGTCACAAGAAAGGCTCTGATACTATCTCTAAAGCCCCACACCCGCACCTTATGCGTGTTGACCACGCCACACTAGGATCGATGAGGAATGCTACTATTTTCCTTCTTCTAAAAGGAAATCTTATCATACCCTCACCATTTCCCTAATTCTAAGGGAAATGTCCTGCATAAAATTCGGCAGAGTCTACCTTGTATTATGGATATTTATACTTGATATACATGTATGAAATTAAATAAAATATACATTTCTATGATCAAATGACAACAATTATATCTACACATTCCCACACACATACTCACAGCTCCACCCAAGAATGAAATCGTTTCATGATGGCAATACAATACCTTGTATTAATACAAATCCACATACAATCTCATACTTAAATGATTAACTGTGACATGCCATACATTACTTACAATTTAATATAATTATACAATCTTTGACTTACTATAATAATATTTACATTAAGGGATTCCAATCCCCATTTCCTATTACCATATCTAACTATCTTCAAAT
>JAYJMB010016438.1:0-44464 GCA_036873735.1 Pouteria campechiana
AAAACCGTGCGGGCTGCGGCCCAAAGCGGACAATACCTCGGTGGGAGACCAGGGCGTGACATCTACCAAACCAGAAAAATTATGATATTAGATGTGTTATGAATAGTATTTTATCATATGTGCTAACTACATCTATTTTACTTACTCAGTTGTTATGACTTACCCTAATATTAATTTTTTTTAGAGAATGTTACTCATGAAGGGTATTAGTCTTCGCATGGGGCTAGATGTGATAGAGTATTATTATAGGGTGATTCTTAGAATATTTATTATACTTATATTTTGTATTAAAGGATTGTACTTGACATTATTATTAGATCATATTGTATTTTTCTATTCTCTTTTATTATGAGTTATTATGGTTGCTTTTGTAGTTATGTTTCATTTCTAATGCAATATATCTTAGGAGATTCACCCCTAGCTTTGGAAATGACATTCAATTACACTATTTTGGGGTTCAAATTGTGATAGACATGAAGCATAGGCTATTACCTTACCATGTTTCACTAGGACACACCTCAGCCATTTTCTAGAGGCATCACTATAAACCACAAAATTACCTCCAGTATTTGGCAAAGCCAAAATAAGAGCAGTGATCAGATGATTCTTCAACTCCTAGAAACTCCTCTTGCACTCATCTGACCACATAAATTTAGCCCTTTTGTGTGTCAATCGAGTTAGCAGAACTACGATAAAGGAAAAATTCTATACAAATCATCTGTAATAAAAAGTCATCCATAGGAAATTATAAACTTTAGTCATAGTAGACAATCTTTCCCAATTTATCATAGCCTCAATCTTCTTTTGATCAATACATCATCTCCACTGATCATACGCCCAAGCAAAGAAATACGGTCAAACCAAAGGTCACATTTCATAATCTTGGCATATAATCTATTCTCCCTTAGGACTTGCAATATTTACCTCAACTACTTTGCATGCTCCTCCTAATCTTTGGATTAAAGTAGAATATCATTAATAAATATGGACACACATCGATCTAAGAACTATAAAAACCCCCAATTCAACAAATTCATAAAAGTTGTTGAGGTGTTTATTAGTCCAAATGGCATCACCAAAAATTCATAATGACCATACCAAGTGCATAATAGAGTCTCTACTATGTCCTCAATCTTTAAATTTCAATTAGTGATAGTCGGATTGAAGGTTGATCTTGGAAAAGATGATCGATCTATGAAATTTATTGAAAAGATCATCAATGTGTGGAAAAGGGTATGTATTCTTGATGGTCACCTTGTTCAATTCTCAATAATCTTGCATAGCCAAAAGCTACCATCTTTTTTCTGATGAACAAAATTGGTACACCCCAAGATGTGATACTAAGATGAAATAAATTCTAAGTCAAGCAATTCCTGCAACCGATCTTTCAATTCCCTCAACTCCACTGGAGCCATGCGATAAGGTGCCTTAGAGATTGGACTTGTCTCAAGGGTCAAGTAAATAACAAATTCAATCCCTTTGTCTAGTGGTAATGTAGGTAACTTATTTGGAAATTCAAAAACTACCGAAATATACTTAAGTTTTGTCTCTTCCCCCTTAATTACCACAACAACCACTAAGAATCCTTATTGGCCTTATCTTAACATCTTTAAAGCATAGAGGGCTAACATAACATGAGGCAATTTTCTTTGACTCCCTTCAAATGTGACTTCTATCTGATTTGCTAAGCAAATTTTCACCTTCCACTCTTGATAATCTATGCTAGCCTCCCACTTGCTCATCCAATCCATTCTTAGAATGGCATCCAAGTCCTTCATTGGCATGACAATAAGGTCAGCTAATAATCCTGCTGATTCTATTTCCAAAGAAAAAGACAAATAAATCTAATATGCTAAAATGTTATCTCTCATAGGCATGACTACTAACAAATCATCTATCATCTTACAAGAATATAACCCATGTTCTTACACAAACTCTAAGGCGATGAAGGATATATTAGCTCCGGTATTAAACAGAGCTCAAAAAAGTGTCTAAACAAACAAATGATACTTGTCACCACTTTGGTTGGAGCCTATGCCTGATCTAGATTCAGCATAAACACTTGAGCCTTATTCCTCCCTCCTTACAGTCTTGGCACTGGTGGTTGTCACACCTATCTAGCTGCCTAGTTTTGACTTTGCTGTTGTTGACCTCTAGCTTAGTTTAGGAAATTTCTTGATAAATGACCCACATTACTATAGTTGTAGCAAACATAACCTATAGTACAATCTTGCGATGAATGTCTAGTATGGCCACACTTGAAGCACTTCCTGGGTCAAAAATAACAAGCTCCAACATGGTTCCTTTCACAATTATTGCATCTTCTATGAGACTTCTTAAACTTGAATCCACTAGCCTTAGATGGTGCTAAACTATTTATTTCTTAGAAGAAGACCCTTAATCAAGTTCAACCAATCTGTGCTTCTCAAAAACTTTATAGGTTTCTTTCATCTCTTTCTCTATGTTTAAGGCAATATTTACTGTCTATCCATAGGAACTATATCTAAGAGTTTGCAACTTCAATCTAATACCCTTTAAGAGTCCATCTTCAAATTTCTTCCTTCTAGCCTCATCATTAGCGGCAATCTCAAGATAAAAATTGATCAATGCTAAAAACTTAGTCTCATATTGAGACATAATCATTAAACATTGCCTTAGCTTTGCAAACTCTCCACTTTTCTCTACTCTAACTATTTAAGGGAAGAATTTCTCATAAAAAGCTTCTTTGAATTTATTCCAAGTAATCTCTATTAGGTCCCGTAGGCTTGAGACAACCAAAGAGGAAAGAAATGAATTGGGTTAATAAAAATTTTTGCTTGAACCCCTTTTTAGGATTAAAGCCCTTTTCATAATTCAATGAAATAAGTAATACAAGCAATCAAATAACTGGATAATAAATAGAGATTTTTATAATGGTTCAAGATAACTTCTCTACTCCACTCCTCTAAGTACTCTCCTTAGTAACTTAGGTTCCACTAACACAATAGGGATTACAAATTAGTGTAACTGCACTCTTCTTGATTCTAGCTCAAGGGGGCATGAATACAAGTTAGCAAACTAGTGAGACACACTCTAACAACCAATACTATTCTTCTTTAGTTTGGCCTCCAACACTAACTCGAGGCAATAAAAGAAATAAGAAAAGAACAATATTACACTTACATGAAGTGTTTCTTTGATGCCAGAGGGGAAGACTTAAATAACTTTGAATGCAGTGAAAGTTGCCTTCTAGAAATTAGTTGAGGGCCTTTAAAGAGTAACTAAAGGTTTTGGACTTGAAGGCTTTGAGTTGCTTTGAGTAAATGAAGATGAGAGCTCAGTTAATGCTTGCAACAGCTACTTGAATGTCCAAAAATAACTCCCTTTATAGAATGATTCAAATTCTAGCCATTGGGGGTAAGTGAAGCTCCTTTAATGTGAGGAATATGTTCAAATTTGTTGACCATTTGAATCGGCAGGCGGTACCATAGGATGTTGCAATATTCAACTGTGCCTCCGGGGATATGGCAAGTGGTATGGTAAACCAGGTGCAGCCAGATCCTTGGTAAAACTCCCAAACTTATGTCTCTATCCATTAGCAGGCGGTACCACAAGTGGGTGCAGTATCGGCTGAGCTCCTTCAAAAGTTCTAAAACATCATGAGTATTTGAAGTCGTCTTTGCTTTAGAACCGTTGAAATAAAATTTCAAAACCTTTGAAGGCCGGGATTTTGCAATATTGGACTCCTTTAAAATTTTTGAAATGTCATGAGTGAGTGAAGTTATTGTTGTTTCAGAACCTCTGAAATAAATTTTAGAACCTCCAAAAGTTGGTATTTTGCAATATTGAACTCCTTCCAAATGTTTTGGATTGACATCTTCTGTAGTGCCTCATAAGCATGCTTCGGAGCTTCTGACGTTAGATTTCAGAACATCTAAACGTTGTGTTTCCTCTAACTCATCGCCTCATGCTTCAGACCCTTTGAATCTATACTTCAGAGCTTCTAAAGGTTGGTAGCTTGTCATTTGCCATTTGTTGCATTTTTTAGAGCTTATAAACTCATTTTAGATCTTCTAAATATTGACTTCATTTTAATAATATTTTTCAAATCATCTAAAGTTGTTCTCGGATGTTCTGAACTTCCTTTGAGTGATGATTCTTCAAATGGATATGTTTTCTCTTATGTTAAACATCTAATGCACCTCTGAAGATCATCTAAAGAGGCTCTATTGCATCCGAAGAGACTTATGTTGTTTTTACTAATGCTAAAACATGGATTTCTCCTCTGAACATGTTCTGATGCTGGGTTCTATCATTTGAAGCAGCTTGTCTTTTCCACTTAGCACCTGAACATGCTCTAAATCTCTCGGTCTTAACTTTCAGACCCTTTGAATGTGTTCTTGAGCCTTCAAACTTGATCTTCTAATCTTCTAATGGTTCTATATGTTCTTAACTTCACCTTTGAGATCCTCAATCTTGAAGTTCATCTATGAAGTTTGTGTTTATTGACTGAAGCATCTTCTAAAGATGTTCTAAAGATACTGTAATGTAGCTTTTGGACTTTCTGAATTTTCTTTTGTAACTTCTGAAGCTATGAAAGCTCCCTTAAAGCTTTTCCACTTAAGTTCTAAAGCCTTTTACGTCTTTTGGAATTTGAATTCTTCTTTTTTTGAATCACTTTCTAAAATGTATTAGCTTCTTCTTCTAGAACTGTTTCTGTACTTTGAAATCTCAACAAACTTTCATTAGCTCCATTAATCAAGTTTTGTTATCATCAAAACTAAATAGGTAAAGCTAATAATCTCTACCTTCTAACTCTTGAAGACCCTCTTTTGAGTCTCTCACTATCTATGGGCATCATCTACTTGCTAATAGGTAGCAAATCGCATTCTCTGCCTATTGGTGGAGTCTAGGAAATCAAAGGCTTTTGACATAGAATCTAATCAATTCTCACCAACAACTCCATCTCCCCCAGAAAAGATCCTAGGTTACATTCTATGAAACCAACTAAGTCTTTTCTGTCCTAGTATTTGTTGATCACTTTCTTTTTCTTCTTGCTAGTAACTAAAGGTCTAGGTACTACTTCCGACTAAGTTTCACCCATTTGTTCTCTCACCCTTGTATTTTCACCAGCAGCTCTCTCTTGACTAGTTCCTAGAGCTTGAATTCTTAGCAAGTTGGTTAGTTTTAGAAGCAACATGAGTAGAAGCTCACTCTAAGTTTTGCTAAGCAACTCCATGTGTCTCCAAATGAATTGTATCAACTAGTTTGGCTTGCTGATTCTGCCCAGCTAGTTGAGTACTGGAAGTAGCCCCAACAGTCTGTTATAATACAGCACCAAGCAGTTATCTCATCTCTTCGAACCCAAGCATTATGTCCTCTCTAAGATTACTAACAATAGCCTCTCATTTATACATTCTCTTTTTCAGGATCAGATCATTCTTATTCTTCTTAGTGAGTGGTTTGTTGGGTCCTGGTGCATCTATAATAGTAGTAACTGGTTAGCTAGCCACTAGATCATCTGGACAGACATTCCTTAATTGTTCCATTTCTACATTAAAATTCTACATTTTAGCGATACTTTCAAATATGTCACTGAATACTTCATCTTCCAAAAATGACATCTATAAACTTCGAGAAATGTTGTCGTTGGTAAAATTTCTACTTGTCCTCCACATGTTACACAATTCAGTCTATTTCTTTTGGCGAAAAACTTCCAATTTTATGGCTATTCTATAACATCTATTCTAATATTTAATCTCATTTTTATTAATGCATTTCTCCATCATATATTATTTTCATTTCCATCTAGACATAATTTTCTATGATACCAAATGTCATGACCTAGGCCAAAAATAACGATTATTGTCTCATTATGGGTCTGATATGATTAATCCTTAGATCTATTACACCTTAGATGAAACATAATATAAGAAAAGTCATGCACAAAATGAACCAAAAATATCTCACTTTATTTAATAACCAATTAAATATATCAAATCTGTATACATGGTCAATAGATCTTATTACAATTGGTTTAAAAATGGGAAGATAGTAAATAAAAATGAAAAATAAATTTTCAATCTCCTATAAATATCTTTAATAATTTGCCTCTTGATTTTCAATAATGTTGAAAAGTACCATCTAAAAATATAGAAATCAAGGTGTGAATTAAAAAAAAACTCAATAAACAGAAAGGACAAATACATATAAATCATCTATCTCAAAATATCAACATCTTTCTTAATTTCTCATCATCTAACCTATTAATCACAAAATTTAAATGAGAAAAGAGAATCTAAACATCCTATGATTGATCTTATTGACCAAATTAATCATCTAAGGGGCCAAATGTAAGCCCTTTAAATTTATCCATATGATATCTTAAGGTCTAGTCATGTATTAATTCAAAAGCTTCAAAGATGTAGAAATCAACTATAAATCATCAAACTCTAAATTTATAGACCCCAAAATTTCAATTTTAAATTTGGTCATCCGATCTAAAGTTCTGTTTGGGACTGTTTAAATGACAAATTGCATCTTCGTCTTCCACGATCAGCCACAGAACCAGACGGCCATAGCTACCTGCTGCTACCACATGCCACCACCTGCTGCTCATAGTCGTCGCCCGCCGCCGGCTTGCCCACACTCTTGCCTGTTTCCGCCTAGCTGGGTTGAACATGTTGGCAGCATGCCTTCGGGTTGGTTGGGTTGGCTGGCTAAGGCCAATCGACCTGTCTTCCCCATCTGATCATTGCCACTTGTTTTAGGCAGCTTCAATCCGATAAAATATTATTTTCTTCTCTGGCCAATTTCCATCAACGATCAACAAAAAATGGTAGCAACATTCAGACGGTTTGATCTATGGCTCTGGTTTGAGGTAGCCTAAATACGACACCTATCTGATTTTTCTTGGTCGATTAAAATCAACGACCAGAAATGGGCAGCGTCAATCACTTGCAAGTCTGATTTGCCTCTAACGTGTGGACAATGCATGCTAATTGCTCAGCACAAAATAAATCCTAATCTGCCCATCTATCCAACATGCTCATCCCTGATTGTGGTGGCAATTTTTTGCAGCCGATCGTACCCATGGCTGATTAAGCCCACGCGGATGGCGAATCTGGGGTTGGATTTGAGGAGATTAACTTGACGCATAGAAAAAATTTAGAATTGTTTAATAATATTGCAATATCATCCACCATAAAATTTCATATTTAGGGATTCTGTGTTTTAATTTTAGGGAAAGCGCCTACCTTAAAAATTTTTAGAGAATTTTATCTCTAATTCCCTATGTTCAAAGCACACAACATCAATCTCAAATTAAATATGAAAATAAAAATATTATTTTTGATGCCTCATATTTTAAATGCCTAATAATTTCACGATGGCCTGAAAATCACAACTCCAAAATTTAAATCAAGTAGGCTAAAATAAACATTTTTGGCATCTCAATAATATTAAATTTTAGACTTAATTAATCAAAACATCTTATCTAGAAATTAATGGTATTCCAAAATAAATCTAATATCTTCCATAAATTAAATCTATGTAATTTTTGCATCACCACTTAATTTCTAATTTATCAAAAATCCTATATTCAAATCTTAGGATTAATGATAATTTCAATATCATCTCAATTTTATTGATCTTAATTTTAACATGTCCCATTGTGTTTAACCAAATAATGTATATGGTAAATAGTCAAGTTTTAATGATAAGCAACAACATATAAGTAAACAACTATGGTACTGACAGTTGTGTTCCTAAATATTATAGAAACGTAAATAATATACAGGGAAACAACTCAAATATAGTAAATACAGAAGATACATCAATAAGCAAGATCCACTACACCGAAAAAAGATAAAAATGCTCAAAATGAATGATACTAAAACTTTGAAAAGAAGCCACAAAGTATATCTGAAGTTATGATATTCAAGCCTCAATCAGTGATCGAATAAATCTCCTACAAATAAAATCAGTATCAGATAGCATCTACCTCAAACAGATTCAGACAAATTGTTCCATGGAAAAGTCAGATAAACTGCTTATACAAAACATATGTCTGCAACACAAAGATAAATTCAGATTGTAGAAGTATAGATGAAATGGAGCTGAACTTAAACAAATGAAAAGTCAAAAATACAGTTGAATTAATCAAGCATTTATCTTTCATATAAAGTCTACATGAAACAGAAGAAGAACAAGTAACTCATCTACAATCTTCTACAGATGAAGTAGAAGATGAAGTGGAAGCGGCACAGTACCACAGATTAATAGCTTACTTTATCTGTCATCCTTGTCTGTAAGTTCATCTGTCACTTGCAATAGATAAACTGCTAGAAAAAGGATTCGTCTGTGCCTCGTCAATTTGTCTATTACTTACAATAGTCAAACTAATAGACGAACTAGTTGTAGGACTTCGTCTGTGCCTTGCAAATTAGTCTGCAACTCTCTACAGACCAAGTCAATTCATCTGCTATGAAGAAGCCTTGTTTGCACTAACAAGAGTTATCTATTACTTACAATAGCCAAAGCTACTTCATCTGGTGAAGAAAACTTTATCTAATGAAAGAAGTTTGTCAGATAAACAGTAAAAGAAGAACTTCATCTACACCGTTATAATTCGTCTGTTACTTATAATAGATAAACTAAAAAATGAAGTAAAAATGCTACAACGATCTCAGATAAATATATAAAGATGAAGTTGTCATCATATAGATCTAGCCAATTTATTTGTTATTACAAGAGACAAACTAGGACTTGATCAAACAAAGTTCTCAAACAAACTATAGCGGAATCTTTATGGCATATCATGACCAGTAGAAGCTACTTGTACCAGACAATGCTTTTTGCACTCTTTGGTCAAACTTTCACTTGAAGCAAATCTTATTAAACACCGGACAAATCGAGTTTAGCTGAAGATGGAAAAAAATTTAAAGGATACAGTCTTCACTCTGACAAGATTATAACTCTCGTGGGCTACATCCCTTCAAGTTTAATACGAGTCTTTGCAAAAGAATGAAAGAGTCAGTCTTATAGAAAGTCTTCATTTGGTGTTTGCCAAAATAGGAAAAGCATCTTCTTCTAAGACGGCACTGCATGCTTTCCAGTTGGAACAAGTTTATCAAGAAGATAGCTTTTCAACGGGAGAATTTAGAATGATCTTCAACATTCAAAGGAAGCTAACTACCTCCAACGGACAGAAATTTCTAAAATAATATAAAAGTAATGTCAATGAAGAAGGTTGAGAAATCTGGGAGAAAGGTGAAAAAGGAAAAAGAGCTTAATCAAGAAACCTCTCTCAAATAGACAAATGTTTCCTCTAAAATAATCAATCTCCATTACGTTGATAAGCCATAAAGATCTATCTTAATCATATATCTAGAGTATTGATATCTAATATGCTTCAACAAGTAATCATTATATATGTGCTTAAACTTTGTATAAATCATCTTAGTAAAAGAGGCAAAGTAATGTACAAATTGAGTGTTGTTAATCAGTCATATGAGTTTGTAGTCGGGAAAACCACATTGTATGAGTTGTTGATGAGCTCTGAAAAATCAACAAGTTTACCGATAATCTTTGAATCCAGTGAGTTTCCTGATGAGCTTATGAAAACCAGAAGAGTGCTGAGAGCATTATGTTTATCCCCCTGGAGCTGGAAACTAGAAAGGTGTTGGGAACACTTATTTATGCTCTCTAGAGCTGGAATCTAGAAGAGTGCTGGGAGTACTATTGTACTTCCATTATATGAGATATAATAGAACCCAAGGCACAATGAGTGTGTGCTCTTGGAAAAGTGGACATAGAGATGGGTTGCTTGAACTACTATAAAAATCGTTGTGTATATTGTATACTTGATTACTTTACTTAGCGTGATACTATCTTATCATCACATCACATACATCATTACATACACATGATAACATGCTTGAAAAGAGAATAGCTAAGGAAAGCAAAATCTGTGCATGGAGCCGACATCATAATTGTGCAAAAAACTATAAAAATCACATATGCATTATAATATAATTTTTATTCAACACATAAATTTTATTTGGCCATAATTTTTATATACTCTATTTATCCCTTCCCTCTTGACCTATCTACCACATGGGACCAACACATTGCTCTAAAAATTAAGACTAATAAAATAAAATAAAATCTTATCTAAAAATTTTTACCTACCTAATTTGTGGTTCGCAAATAGGGGTGTAAGTTTGGCAGGTTCAACCCAAACTTAGTTACCCAAACCTGGATTTCAGGCAGGGTTGGGAAGGCATTTTTCAACCTGAACCCACACCTACTTTAGGTTAGGGGTGGGAAGGAGGTTAAGCAACTCGCCCAAAATCAAACATGACCCCTTCATTAAAAAAAATAAAAATAAAAAATATATCCCAGTAATAGTGGTCTATATCTACGTAAGCACAACATCTTTTGCTGCTTGAGATAAAGGCAAAAAAATTCCAGATGTAATCAAAGGATACCACAAACTGCAAAATACTCAAAACTATACTTTGAGGTTATTTGAAAGTAGGCGTCAATATATATATATATATACATACATACATACATATATACATACATATATATACCTACATATACATATATATATGCACGGTTTCTTAGATCTGGATTATTTGTATCTTGAGTGGCATTACTTAGAACAATCTATACGTAGAAATAAGACTTGTAGAAAATCTTTTAATTGATGAAAGTAAATCCAAATGAACAATGTAATAACAATATTCTAGAATAAATCAAAATCTTATGAAATTAAGATCATGACCAAACCACAGGTCGTGAGATGCCCTCACCTTCCAATGCTATTGTTTTTCTTTTTTTTTCTTTTTTTTCAAAAGATTTTGACTTTATTCAACAAAGGAATGAACAATTTAGATTATCAGCAGTCATCTAGCAAAGGATCATACTATTACTAAAGGCAAAGAAAAAAGAAATGAAGAAGCATGTCAGATATATACCAAGCATACTTTTACTTAAAAAGAAAGATCCTTCAACCCCAACCCAAACCCGAAGTCAACCCGTATATGTAGGATTAGGGTTAGGATTGGAAAAAGGTTATAAAAGTGATGGTTAGGGTTAGGGTTGGGAAAAGATTGTAAAAGTAAGGATTAGGATTAAGCAAACTCAAAGCCACCTGACTTACACCCCTAATCACAAAAGAAATGCAATAACTCCCTTTAAGCTTTTAGGAAGTGCACCCACAAGAATAGCCAAATCCTCTTATTATCAAGGTGTATAAATCAATGTAGGGGATATCCCTATTTATCACTGGGATTTTTAACCACTTACGAGGAAAAATGGGATTCTAGTGTAACATTTCCATATCTAGACAATTTCTCATTTGCAAATGTATCTAATTCTGTGAGGGAATTTTATTCGCAATTGAAATCCCATAACAACCTCAATTTGTTGCAATCCTATCTCCTATATGGGTCTTACATGCCAAAAAGCAAAAAGGTAAAAAATATCTAATTCTTTAACTATGACCCAAAATAGAACCCTAAACCTCTCTACTCATTAACTATGACTTTAACCATCCAAGCAATATAAGTTGTTAAAATATTATTCTAATATAATTCTTTTATTTCCTAAAAAAGGTATAATTGAGTTTAAGAGTTTTAGGCCCACTAAGCATATCATCTGCATACCCATCAGTCAGCCCAATGTCCAATCCCATCATCAATGAATCAATAGCCTGATCTACATGACCAATCAATCTAACAGGTCAGATGTTCAATAGCCACATCAAATAGTCAATGGTTAAAATTTCAATGGTGCCACATCATTAGGTAGAATAAAAAATTTTATTTATTGGTCATGAATCTAGTAGGCTCATGCAAAAAAAGGTTAATAAACTTGCACTAACTCAATAATAATAGTAGTACATAAGATACTTGACCAATCAGTTAATAATGTTCATTTCTTAATCCTATGTGCCTCATGATGGACAAGAACTTAATCATACGATATTTGCCTCATGGTGGACAAGTAATCCTACCATCTAATGAGGCTATTTTGAGAAGTGGACAATCACATGTATTCAACACCAAGATTAATAAATTAATGTTGCCTTAGTTCAAATGTAAGTTTAAATCCTCTCCTTCAAAAGAAAAGAAATCAATATCTGAAAATTTTGGAGTTGTAATTGGTATGAGCAAATACATGTTCTATAAGAAAAATCTTAACGTGATCTAACTGTATATATAAATGAAATTCTATATAATAGATCAAATGTAAAAGATTTAAACAAGAACAAAAACTAACCTCCAACCATTGAAGATGCAAACATGGGTGAGGGTATTTTATGAATGAATTTTAATGGATAAAGGCTTTTCTAAACCTTCAGTAATTAGAAAAGATGTTGTATGTTCTCTGAATATTTGCTAGGCCTCAGGACCCTTATCTTTCATCAATTGTATTTATAGACCCACCATTAGAGTGCAAAAAGATATGAACATTATGTGATAAGGGTTGGTTACCAAACATGCCCCTCAGTTCCCAAAGGTAAGTCAAACCCATTATCCCACTTTCTATTGAGAATCCCTTAGAAATAGGTAATACAATATGGACCACTTCAAGTTTTATTTTATTTATTTAAAACCTGATAAATAAAATAAAAAAACAATGTTCTCCCACCTAGTCCATATAAATTGCGTTGTCTAGGTAACCAAAACCAACCATTCTCACTCTTAAGAAACAAAGACATGAATCATGACAATAGGTCCTCTTAGAATGAGTATTATCTTCCATATATTACAATGCATGATGTCCGTTAATACCAACTCATATAAGGTAACATAACTTGATTAATAAACCCTATGTTTATTCTATGTATAACTTAATTGATTTTTCTCAAAATAACTAATTATGTGCACAACTGAATATGCGAAAACATCACAACTGAATAAGAGTTTCATTAAAACAATAAATGTATGTGGCATGAAAATCACATCATGGAACCAAGTCCCATTCGTCCTACATGATCCTTGAAAATCTTTAGTGGCATCCATTTAGTCAAAGGATCAGCAATCATTTAATTAGTGCTAATTTGTTCAATGATCACTTTCTTCTCTTTAGCATGTTCCCTTATGGCTAAGTACTTATTGTTAATGTGCTTACTTCAACTACCACTCTTGTTGTTCTTATCCATAAAAATTGCAACTGAATTGTCATAGTACAACCTCAATGGCCTAGAAATAGAATCCACAAATATAAGCATAGATATGAAACTCTTCAACCATGCACCATGCAAAGTAGCTTCAAAACAACAAACGAACTTGGCCTCCATAGTGAAAATAGTAGTCAAAGTCTACTTCGCACTCCTTTAAGATACAGCTCTACTAGAAAGTATCAAAACATAACCAGATGTTGATTTTCGTGAATCAACACAGCCAACAAAATTTGAATTGGATTAGCCAATCACCTCTGGACTGTCAATCTGTATGTATGAGCATGTAATCCTTAGTCCCTTGAAGGCACCTCATCACCTTCTTTGTAGCTCATCAATGATCAATGCTTGGATTACTTTGATATTCGCCCAACATTTTCATAGAAAATGCAATTTCATGTCTTGTGCAAACCTAGGCATACATTAGACTTCCAACAGCTGAAGCATATGGAATGCCATACATCTATTCCAATTTGAGCTCATTTTTGGGGCATTGGTTCACATTGAATCTATCACTTTTCACAATAGGTGCTACACTTGGTGAACAATCCTTCATTCGAAACCTCTCTAAAACTTTATTGATATAAGTTTCTCGAGACAAATCCAAAATGGCTCAAGATCTATATCCATAAATCTTAATACCAATAACATTAAATACCTCACTTATATCTTTCATATCAAAGTTCTTAAAAAGAAATTATTTCACCTCATATAGCAACACATGATTGTTGGTTGCTAAGAATATCGCATGTCATATCAAACAAATTAACAGGTTAAATAACTGCAATGAATTAAACATGCTCATGTTACAAAATTGAAGCTATTAGCTATAGGTCATGCTTTACTAATGTAAAACATGCTACAAAATATGACATGTAAAAACTGCCTATAGGCTAAGTTTCTAATTCAAACAATTCATATGCAACCTTATGATGAAACTATTAAATTATATTCCATTTCTTAATCCCTATGGGTATATTACTAATATAATTTAACATTTCATCCTAACCAATCATATTCAATATAATAAAATTTCCTATGGAATGATTTTCATTATATTAAATATAATAATTACAACTAATGTCCATTTAACTTTATATGAATCACTTAGACATTTAATTTCATGCATAAAACATTTATAAAATTGTATGCATCAATATGTTACTAATTAACGATACATGCAGATAAAATTATGCATAAAATGAATTTTCAAAATGCAAACGAACATATTAAGGCAGAGGTAAAACCACGCTCTGATACGAAACTCTAAAAAAATTCTTGACATGATCCAACTATATACATGAATGAAATTATACATCATAGATTAAACGCGGAAGATTTAAACAAGAACAGAAACTAACCTCCAGCCATTGAAGACACAAAGATGGGTGAGGGTATTTTACCAACGAGTTTTAATTGATAACAGTTCTTCTAAACCTTCAGCAATTAGAAAAGATGGTGTATATTCTCCGAATAATTGCCTGGCTCTAGACCCTTATCTTTCATCAAATGTACATATAGACCCACCATCAGAGTGCAAAAGGATATGAACGTTACCTGATAAGTGGTTGGTTACCAAACATGCCTCTCATTTCCGAAACGTGTCAAACCCATTATCCCACTTTTTGTTGAAAATCCCATAAAAATAGGTAATACAACATGGACCACTTCAAATTTTATTTTATTTATTTAAAACCTGATAAATAAAATAAAAAACAACATGTTCCACCCACCCCAAGATGGTGACCCTGCCAAACCAAGCGTCGCAAGTGACCCGAGTCTGGGTCGAGGACTGGAGGGAGCAAGCATGCGGTACTGCGTATCTTTGAAGGGATAATGATACCATCTCTTAAATGGTCTTTCCTTAATTTACCTATGTTTTAAAGCACCTTTGACAGCCAAGGTCAGAAACAATCATGAATCTCCATAATTTAATAAAGGCCAATGATTCGGTTTTGCCAGGTCTCGATGCTGTCCTTTAAAATGCAGGCTTATTAGGATGTTTTTGTTTGGTCCAAGCCATCTGCATTATTTATAATGTACTTAATGTATGGAAAATAATTTTAAATGAAAAAATTTGGATATTTAACCATTCAAAATAATTTTATATTATGAGTAAAAATAAAAATTATTTAAAAGTACTGATATAAATATTCAAATTATTTAAAATTTAGTTTAATAACTCATCCATGAAAGCATAGCACTTTAAATGGAATATACGTCTACTGCTCTCTTTAAAATTCCAAAATTATTTTAAAAATTTTTAATGCATTTATATATACTTGTAAGAGTTTCTATTATCATGGTCCTTCTGAGTTTTCAATCAAAATCATTTTTGACCTAAATTTAGTCAAATAATTATTATCAATGGTTTAAATTTAGTCAAATCATCACAATAAGTCTAAAATAACCAGGCAGCCCTTAAGTCGTGGGTCATTACTCTTTAATCAAAGGTATGCTAAAGATATTTTCTTTCCTTTTTTCTTTCTTTTTAAAAGCTTGTAGAGAAGATTGGCAAAAGTGGTGTCCAAAGAGAAGAAGAAAAAAAAAAGGAAAAAAAAAGTAAATGATACAACAGAAAAAAAATTAATGATCGAAAGTAGAGTGAATAAAAGTATAAAAGAAAAAAAAAAGTAGTGACCGAAAGTAAGGTGAATAAAAGTATAAAAAAAGCTTTACGAGTAGAAATATAGAGGATAAAAATTGAAAATAACAGCAATAATAAGACAAAAAAAGTAAAAATATTAAAGTAATTAAAATGTTATATCTATTAAAACATATAGAGAACGAATTAAAAAAAAAAGGTGAAGAAAATTTTTTCATGTTATCAAACGGATTAGTTTTATTAGTAGGTATAAAATGAAAAAAGAAGATAAAAATGCGACCATATCATATCAATCAACGCGTGCCGGCATACGAGGGTTTTTACACGCGGCAGACATGAAGACCATAGGCACATGACGCGCTGATAATCACGGGTTGGCCCGCCGCATGAAGATGTGATAGATAGCTGGCTGGCTGGTTCTTGCTTAAAGAAGCACTGCATGCGAGGATGACATCTTGTACTTGGGGCCAAGGTATGGCCTAAAGTCTAATAATGAGGTACTTTTACCTTGTATTTCTTGTAAAACAATTATAATAAAATATTAATTAATTTTATATTTTACGTAGAATAAAATATTTCTTCGCCTAAATGTTGCATTAATGTGATTTTTTACATACAGGATGGAAAGCACCTGTTTTGTTTTAACCTATTTTGTAAATTGAATCATATGCATTAAAGTTGTTTAAAATTAGAAAAAAAAATTGTAAAAAGTAGTCTTGTGTGGTCAAACTCTTCACAAAAGTTAGGATTCTAAACAAAAGTCAAAGTTTGACTGCTCAAAGTATTAACTTTAACCAAATCCTATAATCTATCTAGACAAATTTATAGCTATATAATAGTAACCTTAGATTATAACCCATTGGATTAGATTTAGATTATAACCCATTGGGTTAGATGATCGAGTAGATTCCAAAAATTAACGATTTAATAGGATGAATGTCCTTAAGATTTAATAGGACGAATGTCCTTAAAATTTTCTAACAGATCTTTAATTTTTAGAATACATTTCCATTATTATCAATCAAAATCAAGTAGGACACAATACAAGGGTGCCATTACATAGACACAATCATACCTATCGATCATCGATAGAAAAGTATTTTTATAAATAAATTTTATAAGTAGGAGAATTTTTACAAAATTAATAATAATAAAGTAAAATTTGTAAAATCATAAAAAGATAGGGAATAAATGCAAAAAACCCAATATTTTATGTATAATTGGTTAGAGTTTATGAACACAAACATCTTATAGATCTCTCATTAATCCTTTATATTGGTGAGGCTTTCTTATCTTTTAATTTTAATTTTTGCTCTATTATATTTTAAATATTTTATTTTATTGATTACAAACTCATAAAAGAATAATATGGACAAAATTAACAAAAACTATCATGGGAATTTTACCATGATAGTTGTTTATAGATCTTAAATGATTTATATCATATATTTATATAATATATAATTTAAAGTGTTAAATATGTGTTTCATGACTAAATAATTTGAAAAATTTCTAATTAATAAACATAGTCATTATTCTTATCATAAATATTCAAGGCTTATTTTAAATAAGACCTCAAATTTTATAGGAGATTATCTGGGTAAGATACATTGGTTCAGATTTTGAAGCTATTTAGTTTAAGTTACTCATGACCCAAATCAAATCATATTGTAATTCATTTTGGTTGAACTCGAATTCTACAACCCAAAATCTTAAAAATATCTAACCTAAGCTATATAAAGTTCAGACTATTCATGTCGATCGCGGGCTAACCCAAATCAAGTTAACCTGAGGCCCACGTGGCCCACTTTCTAGCAGCCTTAGCTGGCCTGATTCAATATACAATTGCTCTGATTCACTAATCAGCACAACTAGCTGATTGGAATTTAAGATTATTCCCTCTCACATTATGCTAACCAAGAAGTGCATACGATTTATATTGCATTTGGTAAAGCGTATTGGCATATATTCCACTGCAAAATGGTCGGCGTTTTGATATTCACGTCACCTCTTTGGGTAGGCTTGACGGCCTTGTCTCATCTGTTCGTTCTACAGCTGTTTTTAAATGGGTTATTTTCACAAGTGCCCTGAGTTTAAATGAAATTGTACCTAGCATGACTTTGTTATTTACAAGCATATCTTGAGGTTTAACTTGCCTTGCAAGCATGCCCTAATGTTACAGTCCATCAAAAGAGCATTGTTAAATAGTTAAACAGTTTTAGAAATGAAGCAATTTTGCTAAAGATAAGAGGAACTCTGCATATTGAAACCATAATATCCTTATTTTATATCTACTATCACTTCATACCTGGAATCATCTTGAGGTTGAGAGAGACCATTTCGATAGAAGTTAAATTTTTAGAATTTTTAGGATATTTTAGTAAACTCAATTCATTTCTAATATTATTTATCTTAAGAGTGCTTTCCTAGTGAACTATAACATCAACGGCACACATGCAGGAGGGGTAAAACCTCATAGTATACTTGCAAAGACCAAAGTTAAAGTGACGAAAGGTGAATTTCATCAAATAACGCGTTTTTAAATAGCTTCAATTGGACTAGCCTAAGAAAGTTGTCGGTGGTGGGCCCACCCTGCATTGGATCTAAAGGTTGCATCACACGTTACGGCCCCGTTACCAGAACGGAAGGTGTAACGTTGCTTTCGCAAGCTTTGGCAGTTGCACCTGCACCATGCAAACATACAGCTGGCAGGAATGGCAAAGTCCTTGGAAATGGATACGCAGCTATGGTTTTCGATTTTTGAGGCACGTCACCAATGGCTAATGTGGCCCAACAAAACACCAAGAAAAATAATTCCATCCCGGCCGTCAGAATGGCATAATTTTTTAATTTTTGGTTTATGCCAGTATTTGTTTATGTCATATTGGTTTTTTTAAGAAAAGTTAAAGAATATATTATCTACTAATAAATCACTAGCAATATATAAAAACATTAAAAAGGGTAGTTCATTCATTATGAACTTAAACAAGAAATAGCACATAATACATGTTTTAAACATGAACAAATGGAATGTAAAAAGGTCATGGAAAGTCGGTTAACTTTATAATTATATGAAATAAAAATTTAAAAATGATTTAAATGTAAATTAATTTAAGAATCATTTAATGCATTTAAAAGTCTTCATATACATAGAAATCTTAGTGAAATGAACTACCTACCTTCATAATATCTCATATATTACTATAGAGAGATATATCATTTAACCTATTAATAATCGAAAATTAGTTAGCGTACTAGAGTTCACTACGTAATTACCACGCAACGGACTAGGTTGGAGATAGCATGGCGTACATGGAAATGGTAGCTTGGCACATTTACGCTTTTACAGGCAGAGCAGCTAATCATCAAGTGGACCACTGTCTGTCCATGAGCTTCCCAGTCATCGTGAAAATTGGAGTGAAAGGCCAATAACCATTAATAGCTGGAGAATATGAATTGGGTGGGTTCCACAGATACAATCTGTTCTTAAAGGTGCCAGCCCACCGAAAAAGGAACTTCTTTGATTATCTTTTGTCCTGATATTGAATGGATCTTAAAAGCCAATCATGAGAAATAAATAAAGAGAAAAGATGCCCATGAAAGCAGACACACATGCTTTAGAGCTGCACGCCGTGAATCAACCCAAAACATGGCATCATTTCTAAGTAGCTATTTGATTATCTGCCTTTAATTTACTTTCTTGAGAGGCAAATTAAGTAAATGTGGTTAGTTCATTTAATAACTCAGGCTGAGGTTTTAACTAGAAATAATTTTTAGGTAAGAATATAATATTGGAGTGATCTTATTGGTTGAATGATTGAAAGGGAGATTGTAGTTGGTCATGCACCCCTGAATGTCCATTCAGGAGAAGAGATGGTGAAGGAAACGTAGAGCGAGGAGTAGACGTCAAGAGGTAGCTAAGAGTAATTTAGAGTACGTGAAAAGAAAGGAGATCTCCATACTAATTTTCTATGTTGATCTAGCCTAGAAAGAGGAGAGTGACTCTCCCCCATCAGCCAACCTTTCCAATTGGCTGAGTTCTCTTCAAGGTCACCGTCGAACAGTTGTGACATTTGACAGTTGAATCGCTGTTGTTAAGAAGTCATGAAGAGTTTGATCAAATGACAACTGACAGTTGAATCCTTTTGTTCACAAGCCCCTTTTAGGATTTGATCAAATCCTCAACACAGATATCAGGCAAGAAACCATTGAGCTTGACTCTGATTACACCTCTTGAGTGGGTCCGAGCACCTAAAAAGCCTTGCCCTTCAGGTTCCCGGTTTGTTAAAATTCAATGGAGCTCAACTATGCTATGAGACTTACATGTTGGGCTATTCTAGGTGGGGACGAAACATGAGAATTTAATCCAATACCTTTTTAAGGCTTGCTCTATGAAGTGTTGACATTTTGTAACAAATCATGCTCTACATCCTTAGCTCAAAACTTCAAAAGTGTCTCTTTAAGGCTTGATCAATGGGATGAAAAGGAATTTCCCACAGAAAGGAATGGAAATGAAATGGAAATGTTGGATGATATCAATGAAATGAAAACGATGGACGATGTCAGTAATAAAGTAAATAAAATTAAAATAAATGAATATATAATAGTTAAAAATATAAATAATAATATAAAAAGAAGGATTATTGGAAAAAGTGTGATATATACCTCATTTCTCAAGTAAAGGTGGGAGTTCTAATTTATATACTAGAGTCTTATGAAAACTTATTGAGATAATTTTATGAGGGTTGTATGGGTGACAACCACAAAGGAGTAAAGTTGTGGGGACTTTGAAAGTCTGAAGTAAGAAATGCCTCAATAGTGTGGCCATGAGTCATAATAAATAGTATCAAAACTAACCCTCTATAATCCAGGAATGGGAGCATGTCCAACAAGAATATTGGAGCCTAAGGAGGGTAGGTTATAATAGCTCACATTTTTTGAGTGAAAAGAGAATCCTAGTTTATATATGTGAGCTTTGTAAAAACTTATTAAGGTGCCTTTTGTGATGATTATATGAGCGAAAACTATAAATGTGCAAAGTTATGAGAACTATAATGATTTAATAAGGACAATACCTCGGTAGTGTAGCCATGGATAGTGACAAAAAGTATATGTAAAATTAAGCATTGAGAAATAGGTTTTTTCATAGAATCCATTTCCATGAACTCATAATCCTATCCATCCAATGATACTCCTAGGGTTTGTTTTGCCTGGTTGTGAAATTTCATTTGTCAAGAAAATGGTCCATTTCGCCTAATTGTGAAAATTGGGCTGTCAAGAAAAGTATTTTTTTTTTTACTAAGATGGGTTTTATAGAAAGTATTGCAAGCAAGAATTTTTCTAGCATTTGACACTATCATTTAAAGTATGTTGAGATGAAGTATTTTGGTAAGTATGATAATGTAAGGTTGTTATATTACAAAAATTAAAATTGAAGATATAAATTATAATAACACATGTGGAAAGAGTAAATTGCTAGGAACATGTAAATGTCATGGGGTATCATATTTTGAATTTTTGATAAAGATTAAAATACTACGCTTCTTGCTGCCACATGAGGTTGGAGATATGTAAACCCTCCAATTGCTTCTCAACCCAAGTAAAACATGAAGACACAGCAACAATCCCATGAAGGAATTGTTTAAAGATGTGGATTAAAAAAATGTAATAGTGTGTAGTATAATGGAAAATATATAAAATAATAATAATAATACAACAAATATGCTGCATTGACGAAGGATAAAGACAAAATAAGATGATAAATGTTTAAAAAAAAAAAAAAACAAGAAGAGTAGCCGGTGTTGCCAACTAACGTCCATGTTGGTTCTTGTGCTCGAATCTTTCTGGCAAGTGCCATAGATGAGACTTGGGATAATTCTAGCGATTTTATAAGTCTCAAGCTATCACTTCAAAAATGAATAAATTTGTAAAGAAAAAACGGGTCTTTTTGTATATTGCCTCTCAAGTTGCATGGTCTTATAATTTAATCTCATAGATAGTAATTTTGTATATTTTACTTCAAAAGTTAAAAAATTAGTGCATTTTCTCTAAAATAATTTATTGATAGTTGTGATCAGTTTCATGCCAAAAAGTGCTATTTTTTTTTTTATAGAAAAGACACATTACTCTTAAGAAAGGAGTTTTATGATATTATAATTGCAAAATTATGCAGGCAATATAAAAAATCCCTTGAAATAAATGGCTTTTTCCTTTCATTTATATTAAAATAGAGCGAATTTTAGTCATTTTATCTCTTGGGGAAACAGGTTTTGAGGGATGAAGTATTTTTTTCTAATGACCACTGATGTAGGACCATAGTTCGAAATGCTCGTGAATTCGCAGCTCCATGAACCTGAGAAGGAAAAGTGCCAAAATTCAATAAAAAGGGGCTATAATATTTTGGTAAATTTCAAATACATTATCATAATTAGCACTCGTTTAGCTTACAAAAATCAAAGATCATTTCTATAAGCTCTAGGTAGGCGAGAATTATACTTGAGTGACTAAAGATATGTAATCAGATGTACATATCTTCTATTGTATTTCTAACACAAGAATACATAATTCTATAAAATTTAATAATAATTCATAAATTAACCTAAGTAATTTTTATATTTCACATATGATTCATACATTTTTAAATGTAGTTTATGTGTAATTTAATTCTTTTCACAAGCAAAAAAGGAAATTGGCATGTTGATTAAATGGACAAAATAGTTCTAGTCATAACATTACTGCAGTGACATTTATATTTAATTTCTAAAATTATTAATATGTTAAATGCCTTCATTTTTATGGTCTTATTGCAATTCGAAATCTGTTAACAATTTAAACAATCCGAATTTCCCAGGCAAAATACCGAGTCTGATTGCCAAAGTATTTTCATTTTTTCCACTTTTATGCGATGCTTTAAAATTAAACATTATCCAAATTGAAATGAATTATTTAAAATTAGAGAATTTAATAGAAAGCCACACACGGAACTAAGTGTTTCACATTTTGTTGGGATTAAACTCAGGTTAATACAAGTTCTGTCTGCACATCCAAATTCCATTTTGCTGTGTATCAGAACCTTTCAATCCCCAGATGATGCAACCTGAGTATGATGCATGAATGCGGTGGATTGTCGGTAGACGTGTGGAAATTGGTCAACCATCCAAATTAAAAAATTCCTTATTATAATGCGAGGTTGATGGGAGTGATGAGGGTAGTGGGGAGTCACGCGTGGAAAGCTATTTCCCACCAACACCGCACCGACACTATGCCACCAACGACAAATGCCAGCCACCCCATTCCTCCACATGTGTGTATTCGATCTATTTTGGGCCCATCTCAGCCGTCTGTTAAATGTGAATCCATGTTTGATACTATTTTTACAATTTCAGCATAGGAAAAAATGGGGAGACTGTAGGATTGATCTCGTGCATAGAAAATTTCCTCTGTACCGTTCGTTTTCATTTTTACATGAATAAATTTTAAAAAAATTAAGGGATTATAACAGTCAGGTTCGCTTATCAATATGATGAGTGGATATGTGAAAATAATTTATCAGTTAGTATTCTTAATATATATTTTATGGTTTGGATGAGAAGGAACGTGCGATGCGAAGCACGGTCTACAGAATACGTGGCAGCGTCAAAGGAAAGGATATCATAGCAAAGTCAAAAAGAGGAGGGTGGAAATGTTATTTTTCCAACTAGCAGTGAAGCCCATTGATGAGGAATGTCTAATTTCGGTTGGGTAATCCGGGCTGACATGACCACACCCAAATTATCCGCTTGTCACTCATGGTAAACGAATTTCAGCAATTTTGACCATATAAATTCAAGTAACCATATTAACTCAAGACAAAAGCTATTTTCATGGCCACGGGAAAATGAACATGAATCTTAAATTGAAATTTTTTGATGTTGAGTTATTTTAAGTGTTTTTGGTTTAAGGGAAAATGCAGCATAAAAGAAAAGTAGAAAGTTAAAAATAACTGAAAAAGGAGGTGATAATTTCAAAAAAATGTTCTGTTTAGAAAAAGTAAATAATGATATTGGTAAATAAGATAATTATAGATAGTTAAATATTATATTAGTATAATCAAGCAAAAAATGTATCTCTCTCTTTTACTAAAAAAGGATTTTATCTCACCCCCTCTTTTTTAATCTCAAAACAAATGCACTCTTGATGTAATTATCTTGGTGCATCATTCACCTTTTATATTATATTGGACCTATACCTGATGCTTAGTTGTGAAAATAAAAAAACATTATCCGGTAGCAAACACTTCCTTATTAATTCCCTATTTAAAACATTATCCAAACCATTAAAAGTAATTTTGATACAGGAGAAAAGCTTGAAGTGTCGAACTGTATTCATATTAAAAATTAGAAAAGGATGAGGAGCGGGTGCCAATACTACAAAATTACTACATCGAAGATATTCCAAAAACAAAAATGCCATTTTGTAAATGGCACAAACAGCAATCATTGATTGGTTGCTACAGACTTCAGCTTTGATGCTACGGCCCTTTTTGGTTAATCCCCGTAAATCAACCTAGGGTCCGCCTTGTTTGAAATTGTCGGAAAAATGAAGGGCGGCGCGTGTAATTATCCTAATGGAAAAGCCAAGCGAATAAAGTAGAAGTGGAGGATGCCAGGTGAATGTATCTGCCGCTTCCTCCTCAGACTGCAAACAGAAAAGTGCAATGCTGCCAGGAGGGAGAGGAGAGGAGATGTAGAAGGCTTCATTTTCTCATGTAGACAGAACAGCTCCTCTGCAGTTCGGTCTGTTGATTGCCTGTAAGCATTTTATGTCCCACTTTCTTGATTTGGGTCTGTGCCTTTTGTTGCTGTTTATGATTTGGATCTTCTCTGCAATCGTTTATGGTTGTTGGGTTTGCTCTAATTTGCATTTTCTTCCTTCATATTGCTTTGATTGGAGTAAAAGTGTGCATTTACTTTCTCTTTTTTTTTCGGAGTCCTTATGTTGTTTTTTAGCGGAACTGCATATGTTGTGTGCAAGGAGTTCATTTATTTCATGAACCTAAGCTCCAGCTTTGTTGGGGCAATGGACCGTCGGCTGAATGCTTGCTCTGCGGATTCAGGAATGCCCTACAATTTCTACATTGGATTATGCCTACCTATTCCATGTCTACGGTTTTTAATTTCTGGGCGTTGATGCTACAAGTGGATGAGTCCTGTGTTAAATATTTGCATTATTTTCAGCTGACAAACCGAGCTGGGATTTTCCATTTGCAAATTGAATTTGGCAGATGCAGATCCGTCTCCATATCTGAGCCTTTGTTTGGTTAGCAGGTCTCAATATGACTTCAATGTCTGATCATTTGCACCAGAAGGGAGTCTCATTAGCAAAAAAAATGCTGCTTGTGTCTAGTGGAAGAAGAACCATTGTTTCGCACCTAGTTTTCCACTGCAGCTTTGCACCACAAATCTGGGTTCGATTCTTTCAATTTTTTATCAGTTGGGTGTTCTCTGAATCAGCCAGGTTATTGTTTGAATTTCAAAGATTGGTCATCCTTGGCTTTGGGCATGATTCTTAATTGGTTTTAGACCAAAGTTCCATCTGCTGATTCATGATATTTATGGATTGGTTGCAATAGCAGAACTTTTCGATGGGAAAAGCTGTCGATGTTCTCTTTCCAACATTAACTCTGATGTTAGATTGGGCATTGTAGAAAAATGAGTGGTTGCTCAAGTTTTTTTTTTTCCTTCTATTTTTTACAGATTGCAAAAACTATTTTGTATTTCCAGTTTCCTGATTGGACCTAAAATTTGGGGTTTGTTGGTTCTTATTCCAAGGCTTTATGGTTCTTAAATGATGCTCGCAAGAGAATGTACTTTTGTGTCTCCTTAATAAACTTCTTTTACATTTCTTGATGTGTGTGATGAAAGTGAATGCATCGAGTGTTGATTGATTGTTGACTGTTTCGTCTGTCATTTCAATATGCTGGGGGACATTGCTAGCTTCTTATTGAAGTGGGATGTTGTGTATGGCTGTGTGGTAATAAATCATTTCATGTGATTTTTTTTTTCTCTCTTTTATAGGATTGTTTGTTGCTACTCCTATTTTCTTTTGATTTATTGGATTGTGTTTGACTATTGTTTTTGACTCATCTTATTCCTGCTTAATTCATTGATAATAATTGTTGTTTGGATCTATTGACTTCAAATGTTTGTTTATGTTTGATATTTTGGTTTCTTTTTCCGTTAATATTCGTTTTCATCTAATTCAAGTTTTACAACCTAAAATGAGCACACATACTTTTATGTTGCATTTTAATTGGTTGATGTTGTATGGAGTTGATTATCCACTCACATTTTGTTTTTCTTGAAATGTTTCCATTTGAACTTTTTTAATTCTTTTATCCTGGGCACCATAGTTATCATAATTTTGTGTATTTGTTATATATGTTTTCTATTTTCAAACTGTTTGGGTTACATTTATGCTTTTTAAATTAAATACTTTGGTTTTTCAGGATTGATCTTATCAATTTTGTAGGCTGAACTGCTGAAGTAGTAGAATTGGTAAATGTCAAATGGAGAATTGCACAGTTGATTGAATTTTCTTTTTCCGTGTTATATTTCTCTATAAATGTTATGTTGTCAAAAGTGTAGATCCGTACAGCCAAAAAGTTATGGTGGCTTCAGGGTCTAAACTTACTGTCAAATTTACTTTTTATGGTGTTTTTGTTGAAAGGCTATTGGATGTGATTGTGATGCTGAACTGATAACGTTGACATAATCCCCACCGCCCAGACCCCAGAAACACTATAAAACAGTTCTCCACCTGCGGAGAATTTAAGAATTTTCATACATCCTCTGAAGCCTGTGAATTGTGATTAACTGACTTGAGAGACTGTTCTGTGTGTCGGATTTTGCTGCCTCTCTCTCTCTCTCTCTCTCCCTCCCTCCCTCCCTCCCTCCCTCCCTCTGCCCCCGATGCACGCACACACATACAAACAATATGAAAGAATTCAACAACTGTTGATAATTGAAGGAAAATTTTCATCCCTTCTTTTGAGCAGTGGGTCACCAAAGTGATTACAGTATGATTTATTAGCGATAAAGATAGTTTATCTCTTGTTTTATCAATATGATGAACAGCATGTAAGAGTATGCTCTCATTGCCCATCCTAAGCCTAAACAAAGGAAGGCTGGATGAAATTGATGGCTGGTGATAAAATTTTGCTTTAACTTTTATCATGAATTCTAAATGCAATTGTTACAACATTTCAAAATAAAGAAGAATGATATAAAACATAATTCAATTTGAGTATTTTCCAATCCAAATCTTGGCATGCTCATTTGGATTTCAGTGTAGTTTATCTGCTTAACGTCAAAGAGCCATTTCACTTTGCTCCTTTTAAAATTGCTTCTCTTCTTCCTATGCTCTTACTGGAGCAGAGGTCCTATTCGACACTTGTCCATGTACCAGAGCTGTTGTCAATCATTGTTTCTACATGATTGAACATGTAAATTATTCTCTGATCTCTCATTGGAATCAATTTTGGATGCTTTTGGTAACATCTTTCATGGTTCTAATTATACTAGCTGTAGTACAAATCTTTCAACATGATTGAACATGCTGTGATGGCCAATTTAATTGTTGCCAAATCTGTTTTTGGTTCAGCCATGGTGGTCTTACGTTAAGTGCAAATGGTAACTTGCAAATTTCAACAATATTCTGTATATTATGTTGATCAGATTCATACGTTCTTTTAATTGAAAATATCTTAGTTTGGAGATATGTTGTGGATGTGGTTTGTAATATGTATCAAAACTTAATAGGATTTTTTAAATGAGAATGCATGATCAACTGAAGATATTCAAATTCCCAAATTATCTCTCCAAAGATGCCAATAACTAAAAGGAAGTCAGTTTTATCAGATTTGGCCAATGGACTTTTTACTTATTAAAAATGATCTTGTATTCCTCTAAATGCACATAAAAAGCACAACTAAATGACAATAATTTCTATTTTAGTTATTAAAAAATGATCTTGTATTTCTCTAAATGCACATAAAAAGCACAACTAAGTGATGATAATTTCCATTTTAGTTTTCGTTTTTTTTTTTAATTTCTAAAAGGTGACTCTGATTTGTAGTGGATTTTGGGTTAATAACTACTCCCTGAAACATTTTCCATGTTCCGTAACTTCCATTACCAATGTTTACATTTTTTAGGTGCTAATTTGATTGTACGCTCTGTTTGTCGTTTCATATTTGAATGAGACCCATTGTCTGAACTATACATGCTTTGTGATGGATATCTTGCAGCCATTGCAGATGGGTTCCTTATCAGATGACAGTGAGGCAGTCAGCTCAGATGTTTATTTAGTTTTGGGATTGAATAGATCACGCAGAGAAGTTTCTGAAATTCCTAGTGTATTGTCACTTCTCTCATCTCATCTTGAAAGATCTGTTCAAAGGAATGAGAAGATACTGGAAATGACAAAAAAGAAAGAGGTCATTACAGCTTTTCATGGTTCCAGAGCTCCCAACTTGAGCATTAGGCAGTACATTGATCGCATTTTCAAGTATTCAAACTGTAGCCCTTCCTGCTTCGTCCTTGCTTATATTTACATGGACAGATTCCTTCAACAACCAGATATTCATCTTACCTCCCTCAATGTTCATCGGCTTCTAATCACGAGTGTGATGGTGGCAGCAAAGTTCATTGATGATGCGTAAGTAGTTTACATACCTGTTTGAGTCATTGTTGGTTGCTAAAATTGTTGACTTTCATTGTTTCATATTCTCGAGTGGCTCATCAACCTGTCACCTAACGTATCAGTAAAATGATCCAAAGCTCCAAATCTTGGCCTCCAAGGACTATAAAACATTTCCTGAAAGTCATATCTGAATCTGATCCAGCAATCTCAACCATCATATATCGGTTATTGTACCATTGACAGCACCAATTGGATCAAACTGGAAAGTGTCACTTCATAAGCATTATCTGACTGCAGTGAATTCATTATTTGGACAGCTTGGGTTAGCATACATGAATGCTGCATTATGATGGATGATGCGTCACCATCAATGAAGTTACAGCTGTTTAGATCTGGAGTTCTGTCATGAACTAGTGGCTTACTCAATCCTTTCTTTATAGGCAACAAGTTTATAAAACAGATTGACATTGAGAAGCTGAACACCGAAGAGAAGACCATAATAACGAGAAAAGAAAAGAAAGAAAAGGAAAGTAAACAAGTGCCCTACTTGGGAAAATTGGGGAAGGTCTAAATAACCAACTAGTCACTAAGGTAGCACTAATGTGATAAAACCATAACATTTGCCCACCCAATTTAGGTTGAAAAGGTTTTTCAAAAAACCTAGTAGAGGATTTAGAAGAGATGGATGTTTTTAGTGGCTGAGGGGATTTAACCATGGCTTTTAAATCTTCAAGTTTAATAAGTTGCGTTGAAAAAGAAGGGGAAAAGGTTAATGTAAGAATTCTTACTCTTACTTTTCCTCTACCTCCATCTCCTCTTCCTTCAGAAGGAGAATTGTTAAATAGAAAATTAAAAGGAACTAGTTGGGTTGGAATAACCCTTTTGCCATAAGAGTCTTTTGAATGCTTCTCTGATTTTGATTTTTCTGAAGACATTTTGAAATCTTGGGTGTTTGTCATGTTTAATTTTTTTGATTCCTGTAAAAACTCACAGGAAAGAACATCAGGGATCGAATTAGAAAATCCTTTTATAAATTCAATTTCAAAATAAAAAAAATACAAAGAATGGCTTGCCATCTAGCAAAAATTTATTTTGATGCAATATTTTGAACATCTTTTTCTAAAAGAAATTTTGCTGCTTTGAATTTTTGATTTAAAAGATCACTTTGAATTTTTTTTATGCATAAAACAATGCTTAGAATTTCTCTAATTATTGTAGAGTATTTCTTTTGTGTATCATTCCCGATATTGGAATGGATTTGAACAATTTCTTCTTGTGTATTTTTTCCTTGTTTAAGTATTCCATCATACCCTATTTCTGATGCATTTGTTTCTACAATTTTAAAGGCTTGTGGATCAACGAGATTTAAAATTGGATTTAAAATTGGCAAATTAATAACTTGTGTTTTTATTTGTTTTATTATTTTTGTATGTTCTTTCGTCCATGGAGGTGTATTTTGTAAAGTTTCACAAATTATCCTTAGATTAGGATAGTAATCTGAAACATAGTTTAAGATTCAAGAAATCTTTGAAGTTGTGTTTTATCTTTTATTTCATCTGGAAAGTTTTCTGTGAATTCTATAGATCGTTTAATTGGCATTATTGTTTCTTTGTTAATTTCATATCTTAAGAATCTATAATGTGTTTGGCATAATTTATGTTCTGTTTTAGATAATACTAGACCCTTTTTTATTACAACTTTTAGGAAAATATTAAGATGTCTTAAATGATCGTTTAAATTGTTTGATGATATTAATAATTTACTACATCATCTATGTAAACAATTAATAAGTCATAGGGACTAAAAATATCATTCATGATTCTTTGGAATGCAAATGATGCATTTTTAAGTCCAAAAGGCGTTATGTTCCATTCATATTTTCCAAATGGAGTAACGAATGTTGTTTTTTATATATATATATATATCTTCTTCTTTCATTTGAATTTACCAAAATTATGATTTCATATCAAATTTAAAGAATATTTTAGCCTTTTCTATTGTTTTTAATAAATCTCTTTTATCTGGAATGAATATCTTATCCATTTAGGGCTTTGTTTAAAGATTTATAATTTATTACTAATCTTGGACTTCTTTGTATTTCAGCATTTTTATAGACATAAAAAGCAACACAAGACCAAGGAGATCTTGGTGTAGAGGGTCTTATTAATCCCTTTTTAATTAAATCTTCAATTTCTTAATTCTGAAATTCATTTGTATTGGTCTAGCTCTAGTGCGTATTTTACCTTCATTAAAGTTGCTTTATAAGGTAAACTTGATGAATTTTTCTTGTTCAGAATGCATTTAGTACATCTGAAAATGCTAAGCTTTCAATATTTTCTTTTATTTGATTAATTTGTTGTTTGTAAATAAGCATCTCTAATTGTAGTTCTAAATTTTTATAAGATAGTTCTTCTTTCATATTTTCAATTTATTTTTCTTTTTGTATCAAGTTTATACTTAATGCCTTTTGTTTAAACAAGTTGATATTTTTTCATAGGGTTTCTTTATGAATTTGAAATTTATTTCTTTACCTAGAATGCGTGTTAATATTCCTTCTTGTGTTATTGAGAATGGTTTTATTAGTTCTAAGAAGCGAGTTCTGAGGATTACTTTTCGGTTTAAGTTTCTTACTAGTATAAATGTTGTTTTAAAATGTATATCATCTTTTATTACTTCAATATTAGAAAGTTTGTATTTTATTTGTAATTTTATTTGTAATTTACTCCCTCTAGCACTTCTTAATCCTTCATAGTTTCTTCATAATATTTTATTGGGATAAATTTTCTTGTATACAATTTAAGTCTACTTCTGAATCTATCAAGGCTTAAGTTGAGAATTTATATTCTTCATTGAGTTTAATGGTTATTTTGGATAGCCATTTTTGAGAGGTTGAAGTACAGAATAATTCTAAAAAATTGTTTTCATCTAGATCTTTGTCAATTTTTTCTACTTCTCTGTTTTCTAAATTCTTATTCAAAGATTCTTGTTTTAGATTAACTAGTTGTCTTAGTAATTTAGTTTTTGTTTTTAAGTTTCCTATGTCATCTTTTATATTTTGGATTTCTTTCTTAATACTGTTTTGGTGATTATAAAATTCTTCTTTTAATTCTTGAATTTCTGATTTTTTGGTTTCTGGGTATTCTAATGGTTTTAATATTTCCTCTAGATCATATTTTCGTATATTTACTTCTTTCTTTTCATTCTTATTTTGTGTTACTGTTTTTATTTTTAATAAATATTTTCTTTGTAGATCTTTATCAGATATTTAGTCGGCAAGGTGTAACAATTTTTGTTCTTCTTTAGTAATCATATTTATTTCATAAGAATTATCTGTTTCTGTATTTATCTCATCAATTTCTTCATTAGCACTAGAATACTTGGAGTCACTAGATTCTGAGCTATTTAATAAAAGAAGTTCTAAATGTTTTTTAAGTTGTTTTTCTAATTCTTTGTTTTCTAAATTTATTTTATTTATTCTTTGTTTTGTTTTACAACAATTAGTGTAATGTCCTATTTTTCCACATTTACGACATTAATTTCTTTTTTGTTATCCGTTTTTCTTTCTTTAAATTTTAATCCTTTTGATTCTTTCTTTTTTGGCTTTTCATAAAATTCGTCTATAATTTCTGGTTTAGAAAATTTTCTATATCTGTTTGAAGATTTTCTTTTCAATTTAGGTTTGCATGATTTACTGTTTCTTTTAAGTTTTTCGAAACCAAATTGTTTACAGAAAGTTACTAATTCTTTTTTGTTTCTAATGTTTTCTTATTTAAGTTTGGCTTTGGTTCTTAGATCATTACATATACTTAAACCCATTAGGTTTATTATATTAAGTAGATCTCCATAAGTAAAAGTTTCCCATTTAATTATTCCTCCGTGATTAGTTATTATTTTATCTTTTACTTGTCTACTAAAGGATCTTGGTTAACCATCTATAAATCGTTCCTTCTAGTAATTTAAATTAGCATCTGGTCTCATCATTATTTTAGCACTATATTGATCCTTATAATATCTAAATTCTGATAAATTTTTACATTTTAAGTTGTTTAAGGCTTTAGATTCTCTTTCTTTCATTAAATTTATTTCACCTGAGAAAGCTTAATATTAATGCATTAACAACATCTTGATCAGGGGTAGTTTCAGTAATTATTTCTTGATCTTGTTCATTTTTTACTATTCTATATTTCTTTTTAGTGTGGTTTATGATAGCTTCTTTATCTTGCTCAGTTAAGATATTATTCCACCATTCTTTTAGTGAACCAATAAATCCCGAGATTAGCATTCTTGCAATAGCAAATAATAAGGTGTTTACTGCATCAGTTTGTATTGGAATGTCTTCTTTTATTTCTTCACCTTTCTCATTTCTTTTAGGTTCTATAAACATGTTTAATATGCTCTTTAATGTATTACCTATTTTCTTCTGTTAGAACATTGTTCCACCATCCTTTTAATGATCCTGTGAATCCTTGTATAAGGAGATCACAGGCTGCTTTATCACTGGCTCCATCTGTACTATAAGCAGTTGCAGCCATGGTCATTTTATTAAGGAGATCTAATATCTAATATCTGGTATTTTAAGGAGATCTAATATTTTATCAATGCCATAGATTGTTCCTGCTGAAAAATTATTATGAATTGTTTGAGGATTTTCCTGATATAGCATTGATGGATTAGTACTTCTTGGATAATATGGTTTATTTGAGTTTCTCCAATTTTCTTTTCTTTTAAATGTTTTTATTGGGTTTATTTCAATTTCTGTAGTGCTTAATTCAAGGTTTTAAATTGGTTTTCTAATTGTTCTATCTTATCTGTTTCAGACTCTAAGCTGTCAGCTACAATTTCTTGTTCATCATCTGTTTGGACTGAAGATGTTTCTTTTAAAATATTAATTTGTTGAGATGTTAAGGTTTTATCTTGTTCTATTTTTTCAAGTCTTTTATTTATTTCTTCAAGAATATTTCTGTTTTTGGTGGTATCATCCTAATAGGTTTAAACATTCCTGAAGCTTTTACTTCAAAGTTAAGCATTGGTTTTTCTTCCAGTTTGTCTGGTTTTATTTCTTTTTATTTATCTTCAATTTTATCTAAATGCTTAGCTATAGATGATAAATAGTTATTTGAATAATTGTTTTGTTGAAATAATTTTTGGATGTTTGAACCATTAATTGGGTCAGTTTCATTTAGTCTTTCTATATAAGGTGCAGTGATTTCAATTTTGAGAATTTCGAGTGAAATCTTGTCGAAATTTTCGTTTTGGAACCCTAGCAAAACGTTCTCGCTTGAGAACAGTGGAAATTCGATGGGTTGGGCGAAATTCTTGAAACATTGGATAAATTATCGAAAATTTCTCCAAAATCTCAAGATGAAGCAAAATTTCACCAAGAAAATGGAAATACAAGCTAGAAACCCTAGATGCAAGCTAAAAAATTTTGAAACACACCTCTGCCTCTTTAATACCATTTTTCGAAACCTCCTTTGCTGATTTTTTAAAGAAACAACAACATTTGGTTCGTCGATTGCAAGATCAGAGTCGAGCGGTAACGTTGCCAACTTCCAATTCATCTGTTGTGACTTTTGAGGTTAAAATCGACGCATAAACAACAAACTTACATTCATTCTGTCAACAACAACTTGTAATCTCCCTTTTTCTGATTATTCCCCTTTGAATCCACCCCATTAGCTTCAAAATCAACTCTGGAGTGGTCGAAATTGCTAGAGGAGTGTTCGAAATCTATCTTTGAATGGATTGGGCGTGAGATCTGAGGTGGAAACTGCTATGCGTGGTTCACCGCGGCAAGTCCATTAGTTGCATACCCTCACCCATTCAAGCTATTTTGGTCCAATCCATCCACATGAATTGATTTTTTCACCCACTTGGGGTCTGAATCAGCAATTTTCACCCAAATTAGGTTTATTTTCTACTTTTCCTTTAAATTGTTTGGGGCAAATGCATCTATTATACTAATTATCATGATATGTCATCATTTTTTAGTATTTTGTTAATAAATTTTCCATCATATGAATTAAAATGGGTTGTAGATTGGGTTTTCTATTTAAACAACTTCTAAAACATATGAGAAATGAATTTTTAAAAATTTATTTAGTTTAAATAATATAAATATTTATTGACAGCAATAAAAATTAATTAATTATGTTGTCCCTTGTCATATAATTAATTATGTTCTCTCATTTAATAGTATTTCACAGTTGATATCTACTTTATCTGTTTTTATATCATTGGTATGTTTCTTTTATATCGTATATATTGATATTTAAAGTGATGTTTTTTGTTCTAAATGTGAATTCAGATTTATTATGAAGTTTTATAGAATTTTTTTTTAATTTTTCTTCATTTTTTTATATTTTAGCAAAAAATTTTGGCAAAATTATCAATGGTTTCTCCAAAATTAGTGAAAATTTCTCCTTTTAGGCTTAGTGAAATTTCCCCTCTTAGTGAAAATTTTCCTCTCAGCGAAATTGCGAACACTAATAAGGTGATGAGATTACTGTTTCCCCTCTTTAATTTCAACTACGTATTTTATAGTTGGAGGATGAGTTTTAGTTGTTATCGTTTGGTTATCTGTTGTTTTCCATATAGGATTTACCTCTGTTAAAAATGGATATTCTGTTATATAAGTTGTATAGTTCATTTCGAACCACTGGAAGAAAAAAATATGGGTTTTTATTTTATTTAAATATTCATAATATTTATTTTGTATGTTAGTCCTTTCTTCCTTTTTAAAGGTTTTTAAAAACAATTCTTTCTTTTCTAAGTTTTACTGTTCACTGTTCTTCTTCTATTATTTTCAATTTTTTCTTTGGGGGGATAAGGAGATGTATATGCAGGAGAGACTATCAACTGTCTCTCTGAACGTTGCCATTAATCTACTGTTAATAACAGTAGTTTCTTCTATCCAAAGGCACCTTTGAAACGTGACCAATCACATAATCGCATTCCCAATGTTTAGGCTGTAAAGGCATCTAGAGTTGTGGTTGCCTAGTAGGGGGTAAGGTTGTTGATAATGATCTGGTATCTAAGGATTTAAGAAATTATTGTGATTAACTTTAGAAGGATGGAAACTTTAAGGAGACAGATGTCTATAGCATCTTCTTCTTCCTCTAAGGAAGAAAATGAAATTAATAGTGAAGAAATTTCTTTTGGAAATATTAGTCAGAATAATTCTAACTGGATGATTCCACATGTTCCAGTTAAAACAGTATACCAAAAGGGTAGCTTAGCTAATTTCTTTACATTAGATATCAAAACTGTAGAACAAACAATCTCACTTCAAACTAATTTTGAAAAAATTCAACTCTTAAATCAAAAGATGATAGATACTCATCGTAAAAAATATAATTATATACATTTTGGATTAGTCCAAGTGGCTATTAAACCATTAAGTAAAAATGGCATGAATGCCATAGTATTAATAAGTTTAAATGACTTCCATCACACAAATTGAGACAACTCTTTTTTAGGAGAACCAGTTTGTATGATGGTCCTATATATTTTACACCTTCCCAAATTTTACAGTAGCATTGAAAGATGCTAATATACTTAAAAGCCTAACAGTAATGATAAAAACATCAAATATAGAGATGGAGACAGGATCTTTACCATTAGCAATAATGTATTGATTCTGTTATAAATTATCAACCTTAACCTTCATAGCAGTTGTAGAACACAAAACAAATAATAAAGAAACTATGTTTATGCAAACAGATCCTAGGAATACTAGAAAATTGATACCTAATAAAATAAGTTGGGATCAAATAACTTTTCCACAATCCTGGAAACTGAATGAAGTCATGAAACCTAAAAACCCAGTGGTCCAGAGCCAACAAATTAATAGGACAACTACATACCCTGATGGGACAGTAGAATTAGAATTTAATTCTACCATCCCTAGAAGCCTGTCATCCAGGATATCAGAAAATTCATTTAAACCCTTAGAAGAGAACTTCAATAACAAATGTTAGGTATAGCACTTCTAATCTACCTGATATAATATATACTAGACCTAGAGAAGAAAGTGAAGGACCAAATAGTCCAACTTTATTGGAGATACAGGGAAAAGACCCAGAAAAAAACATAATAGAAGAAACCTTTGAAATCAATAAAGAACTTCTTAGAAAAGACTTTTTCTCTAAGAAAAACTTAGAAGAGAAAGAATGGTTTTTTAAAACCTTTAAAAAGGAAGAAAGACTAACATACAAAATAAATATTATGAATATTTAAATCAAATAAAAACGTATATTTTTTTTCTTCCAGTGGTTCGAAATGAACTATATGACTTATATAACTGAATATCCATTTTTAACAGAGGTAAACCCTATATGGAAAACAACAGATAACCAAACAATAACAACTAAAACTCATCCTCCAACTATACAATATGGTTGAAATTATGTATGTTTGTATGTATGTATTTATGTATCCTAGGTTTTATTCTAGTTTATTTATTTAAGAACTAGAATGTGAGTGATCATTTGGACCATCGAGTTTTGATCTTTTGGTATAATATGGATCTGGTGAACCTCTCCTTTGAGATGTACTCGATTTTCCTCTGTTTCTATTTCTTCTTGCTTCTTTGTGCCTTTGCTAAACAATCCCATTAGCAAATAGAAATAGTGGATAATCAAGTGTATCTCAGAGGAGAAGTTCACCAGATCCATATCATACCAGGAGATCAGAACTTGATGGTCCAAATGATCACAATGATTCTAGTTCTCAAATAATTAAAAAAAAACATGAATAGAAAGACACTAGCAATGAAATAATGTTGAAAGGTCAAGCAATCAGTCTGGTTTAAACCTATTCAATTGTGCAGTGCATTACATCATATGCAGCTCTTCCTTTCTCAATATTATATCCAAATGCTAAGTTCACAACACTTAAATGAATATAAAAGAACCATTAAGAGAAAGACACTAGCAATGGAAAAATATTGAAAGGTCAAGCAAATGGTCCTGTTTGAACCATTTCACTGTCAAGTCCAACCAGTTTGAATTGGTTGAAAATATTTTCTGTGTAAGTTCCATCATCTTTATCATTACATATCGTTTCCCCTAAGTGGTTCAGTGGCATGGATTCCATCATCTTTGTCATTACATATTGTTTCCCCTATAATTGGTTCAGTGGCATGGATTCCATCATCTTTGTCATTACATATTGTTTCCCCTATAATTGGTTCAGTGGCATGGATTCCATCATCTTTGTCATTACATATCATTTCCCCTTAAGTTGTTAAATGGCATGGATTCCGTCATCTTTGTCATTACATATCATTTCCCCCCTAAGTCATTCAGTGGCTTGGATCCTCTTGTGTCACTTCTGTTGATATTGGGCTTTTGTCCAAAGTGAGCATTTTATATAAAAGGTTCAATAGTAACAAAAAGCACTTATTGAAATTCAAACCTGTAGTTCTTGATCTAGAATTGTATTCCTTTTATTACTAAATCTATAACTCTTAATATGAGTTTGTATTGCATTGGTATTTATAAAATAAAATTATAAGTGTGACAACTGGAAATTTACCACACTGAACCAGCTAGGGCCTATTTCCTTGTCTGACCTCTTTGACCAGTCAAACTAGTTGGTCTGGTCCGGTTTTCATATCAGTTCTAGTAACTCTCTAGAATATACATGTAATATCAGGATCACGCTGCTTGGAAATCAACTAATGGCCATGAATTCCTAAGAATCCATCCAGGCTTCTATACACTACTATTCAAGACTCAACTATGGATTTTTGGATATGCACTCCGCACAAATCCATACACTGTTGCTATATCTATATTTACCTCCATGTCTACCCAATATTTTGTACAAAATCTAGAATATTTCTATTCAAGACTTGACTATGGATTTCTTGATATGCACTCCGCACAAATCCATACACTGTTGCTATGTCTATATTTACTTTCACTTCAACAAAAAATTCTGTACAAAACCTAGAATATTTCACATAGAAGGCATAGTCCTACAAGGTATTTAAAATCTCTGTATTCAATGAGTACACCAAAACTCATATCCTTCTATTCACTAGAGATTCATCAAAATTTAACCAAGTACCTTGGTGATATGAAATTCATCCAACCGTGACTAATTGGTGCAAATTAGTGCAATAGAGTTCCCATTGCAGGGCAGTATTCTCTTATCTCAGGAAAAGTCACATTGGAAAATAAATTGATGCACATAATCTGTGGTGTAATGCTTAAGGTTGGTTTATCCTTTGGTAATAGAAATGTGTTGTTGTTTCCACTGAATAATAGTTATCACTTCACCATTACATTTATGTATCTTATGTACACGTGTGCCAATGTCATTGTGTAGCAGCTGTACAATTGATTACTGAAACCAAATGGCGCCAAGATTGTTCCTGTCTGCACATGAAAGGGGTAATTGTAAGTTGAATATTATCATTGTCTGGTGTCATTGTTTTCAAATCATGGTATATTCTTTTGCAAGGTTAACACACTAAGGGTCCGTTTGGATGTACTAGAAAGGGAGTGTATTAGCATTATACTCTTTTTTATACTCTTTTTTAGACTGATGTGACTTAACTACCATAATAACCCTACTTTTTCTCATCATTACCTATTTTTTCAATCATTTCTTTTTACACTTTCATTAAAAAGCTTATATTCATGATGTCATCCCTTAGTAAACTTTCTAATACACTTTCTTCTTGGTACACTATCCAGACAGACCCTCGAAATGTCTGTACATTGTGGAACAAGCAATCGCTGGGCCAACTTTGTGCTGATTTTCTTGTAAAACAATTTTTTGTTTTCTAAATAGAAATCAGCTATAGTTCCAAATTTCCATTTCTGTCAATTCATCATATCATGTTTTGCTACTATTTATTGGAACTAGCCTCATGTCTTGAGCTCTGCTCACAATCCAAAGCTTTAATTGCAAATAATTGTTCCCTTGTTTTCAACAATATTTCACCACAATAAATTCTTGCATGGATCTAAAGAATGGAAAATTAATAACAAAAAATAATTGATTGAATGTTGGTGCTTCCCATTTTTAATTTTCTTGTTCTATTATCCCACCTGTGCCTCCTAACAATTCAATTTCTTGGAACATTGAACCATAAACCACCATTGCGCACATGGAAAAACTCAACTGTATTATGAATGAACTCTAGGAAAATCATTTAAATCTGCTTAATTAATATAAGTTTGCAATGTCTTTCTGCTTACTTCTCTTAGTAGATGCTAGCTACTCACCCCTGGCCTGGGATGATTGGAATGCAGATATTTCAACAATGCTTATTATGCCAAGGTTGGTGGAGTTGTTACTCTAGAAATGAACAGATTAGAGCTGAAATTCCTATTTGGTGTAGATTTCAGACTCCAAGTGAGTCTGGGGACTTTTGGCAGATACTGTTTGCAGCTGGAGAGAGAATCCTCTGGTGGGGTACATCAGATAGAACGGTCGATTCAGGTTTGCGGATTAAAAGGTTGGCCAAACAAAGAAGAATCAAAAGGCCAACAACCAGCCATCCAGAGATATAGCTGCAGAGCTGTCTAGTAACATTTAGGTAATGACTGCAAGTCAATGCAAGTCTTATTGGGAAAAGACATCAAAGGTCAAGAAATGTTCCATGTACAAGTATGTTTTTACATGACTGAGGTCTTGTTCTTCTGATCTTGCTACTTCAAATTTGTGAGAGAAGAATTTATTTTGTATTTGTATTTGCAAGGCATCAGAGAATGGAAGTTGAATTTTAGGTTGTGTATGGAGTGCTGCATGCAAGTCAGCAGAATTGCAGCTGGCAGAAATTTCAATTGGCGTTATCTCGGATCCTTTTACCTTTCTGTTACTGGACATGGCCATTCATGTTTTGCGTGTTAGCGCCACAATACTTGCAATAGATTGTTGAGCAACATAGATAAGCACTGCCCATGTTTGGATTGATGTAAAAGAGAGTGCAAAAGAACAGGAAACGTAAAAGATGTAAATGAAAAAGCCAAAAAAAAAAAAAAAAAAGATGCAAAGTCGCATGATGCATGTGAGAAATAGAATAAGATGGTAGTATAATGTAATAAAGATAACACGTTTTTTTATAGAAAAAGTAGGATAACGAAAGAAAAGATAGGTTTTTTTTTTGAATATATAAAAATAATAATCGAGAAAAAGAGAAGGATGAAGTGATGTTGAAGTTGAAAAAGAAAGAAATATGGGAGAGGGGTGTTTGCTATTGGAAGAGCATGTAAAATGTAGTGTAAATTGTTTACAGGCCATTTAGCGTGTATGGCAGAAGTGATTAAATGGACAAAAGATCTTCCTTAGGTGCCAAAACCTCTTGGGTTAAACTTTTATGCCTTGTTGGGAAATTACCCAGTGCCATAACTAAAAGTCATTTTGACCAGGACAATTTAGATTGTCATGCCCCCAATTGATTTAAACTCCAACTGTGCTATGCACATGCTATAATGCTAATATTTGGAAAGGGACCTGTTTGGAGACATACTCCCAAAAATACCATAAAAATATAATTTATGAAGAAATAAGTCTTTTATTTAAGGAGAGTTGGTTAGCTAAATTTTAAAATTTTTAGCTTTAAGTTATATGTAAGTGTTTGGGCAGTCCCTAAATGGAATGCTGATGCGGCTTTTGAGATCTTCCCTCCTTGATTCCTGCGAGACTAGAACACTAATCAGAGGAAGCCGGGGGTGTTCCCGGCATGAACACTCCGACGCTCAAGTTAGTATACAGGACTTTTAGAGGGAGGATGGAATAAGAACGAGTGATCTGTCCTAAGGATGCATACTTGGTTCGTATTTATAGATGAGCGGAGTGCGTAGCTGGGAGTCTTGCGGATCTGTACGCAGGTTGAACTAAGAAGTTTATTTAGGAAAGGAATCCCTAGAGATGTGTATCTTAACTTCGGATTTTGCGAGATTCGGAGAGATCCCAAAAAGGTAGTAGTCTGACGTGGCGAGTTGCCAGCTCGATAACTAATATGTGTTAAAGTTCCCTAACACTAGCCACCCCCCCCCCCGTGTGTGTGGGTGCGGAGTGCCCTGAGTTTCATACGCGAGTTTTTTGCGAAAATACTCATCTTTCCGAGTATCTGTCTAATGGTTGAAAAAAAAATCTTGACGGGTCCGTTTCTAATACACGGATTTGCTTCTCAAATCGATCTCGCTGCTAGAGATTCTTAATTTTGTTTTTTTTGAATCTGTTCTGGAATTGGGGTACTGGATCCGGAAGTGTTTGGATCCGTGCTTTTTACTTTTTGTCCTTTGGCGGGCATTTTTGAATTTCAAAAGTAACTGCCCTTATGTCGGTTGCTCTTCCTTGTCCATGTGGCGGAGCCATAAATGCGACTTGATTTAACGACGGCTGGCTTCCAGTTTTTGCGAGAAACAACCTATTCCTCTTCCGGTTTGCATGGCTTTTATTTAAGACGCTGTTTGCGAAGACAAGGCTGGTTATTTTCTTTGTCGGGGTAATCATTTTTCTCTTCTCCCTTGTCTTCCTCATCTTATACCTCTTTTCTGTTTCTTTAATGGCTGCTGAAAAGTCTTTTCCCCAAGATTTTGAGGCTATTATGGTGGCCTTTAGGCTTTACCCTCTTCCTTCCACCATGAGCTGGGAATTTCTAGACTCTTCTGCCCTTCCGTGGCATCCACGGGAGGGTTATGTGTCTGTCTCCTTGGGTTCGCTCAAGGCTGATTTTTGCTTAGATCATCGCTATTTTGTTTCTTCCCTTCTTTGTAGCTACAATATTTCTCCGGGTCAATTGGTCCCGAACAGTTGGCGTTACGTTATGCCTTTTTGTCGCTGGGTTCATCAGCTTGAGGAGATATCTGTTTTTTCTTTTGAAATATTTTCTTCCATCTTTAATTTGAGTAAAACTCCCCATTCTCCTTATTATTATTATCTTCTTCCTCGTACTGCGTAAGCTCTTTGCTCGCGTCACTGATCCTGATGACGATTGGAAAAGTCATTGGGCCTGGGTTAAGTTTAGTGGAGATCTTTCTTTTCCTTTCGTTTGGACAACCAGCCCGATCTGTCCCTCTGGTGTCTTTTCCCCTTTGGAGCGGTTTAGCTTGTATCTTATTAGGTATCGGTTGATGACTATCGGTACCCTTTCTGTAGATGCCGTAGTTTCAGCTGAGCATAGTTGCCAAGCGGATTATCCGTGCGGCTTCTCGGGTTAGGAGGCTGTCGCTCCTAAACCTATTCCTTCCTTGACTTCTCTGCCTTCTTTGTTCCCTAACCTTAGGTCTACCATTGAGCAAGAGTATGACCTCATTCCTTAGTCTAGTAGTGGTCGGTCCTGGGGGGCACTGGTTCCCGTAGTTTCTGCGGCTCCCGGCCCCGCGGAAACGGAACTGTCCCGGAGAAAGAGGGTTAGGGCCGTAGCTCGGAGGCGAAGAGGGGATACTTCTTCCCTTTCATCCGCTCCTTCTGTTTCTGGCCGCAATTCTCCCAAAGCCCATGGGGGGGGGGAGTGCAAGCGGATCCGTCCGATCATTCGGAGCTGTTTGGAAGGCAGTCGGAAGAGGAGACTGCGGGACCCTCGGTCCGGCTAAGACCGCTTAATGTTGGTAGTTCTCCTAGTGCGGGTCCTTTTGCCATGTCCTCCGAGAGTAGTCCCTCTTGTCCTTCCTTTGAAGAACCCTTCCCTCCGGGCGAGACCGTCCCTCTCGTCTCTGCATCCTTGTCTGCTCCTTCTTTGGCCATAGTGCCCTATGTATCTAGCACTGTATTGACAAGTGCTTTCGATTCTTTTTTTGCTTTCGTTTATACCGAATTCGTGTTTCTGGCTCCTTCATCTGTTTCTGCGGCTCCCATTGATCCCATGTCGCTGACTTCTGCTGCGACGGCTTCGATTATTCCAAGCACATCTATCATGGTTGATGTAGCTCCTGTCGTTTCGGAATCAGTTTCCTCAACCAAGGTGGCTACATCTATGCCTGCTTCCTCTGGGTCGACATCAATGTCTTCGGGTGTGGTTGTAGGATCAAGGCCTTCTTCTTCTTTCGCTAGTAAAATTTTTTTTAGTAGACCTTTATTCCACTTCTTTTTTGTTCATGTAGGTTTATTTTCGTTCAATCGTTTGGCTCGTGCAATGAAGCGCCCGTATGCCAGTCTGACCTTGGCTCTGCTCGCTCAACTTCTTCGTGGCGAGGCTTCTAGCACTAATGGTCTTATTTCTAACCTAGGTGATGCCTCTTCTCAAGAGATGGCAGCTCCGGCGAGTCGGGCGTCTTCTCGGCCTTCAATGCCCATTAGTGTGACTCCTAGGGTGGCGGGGTCGATTACTTCTCAGTTAGAGAATCCTCGGCTGGCTGCCACCTTCGTTACCAAGTTAGCTTATTCCGCGGATCGGTCTTGGTACCTGGACATGCCATTGGAGGATCTTCTCAAGGAGTCCTCATTGGGAGTGATTCGCCATTCTCTTCAGCGGCAGAGCTTCATCGATCGGATGTAGCTTGTCATGCAGCAGCTCGGCCTTACTCACGATGAATTATGGATCCGGACCGAGTGCTTGGAGGAGGCGGAAGAGGAGGTAGATTACTGGCATCGGGAGCACTGGTTTTTAAAGAATGATCAGGATTGGGTGATCGCGGAATCTATAGCTCTGAAGGAGGATCTAGAAAAGGAAAAAAATGCTTTCAAGACTTGGAGGAGACTGCCTCTGCTCTTCGAGCTAATGAAGATTTTCTAAGAGCGGAATGTGCGGCTGTGGAGTCGAGGTTATGGCAGGCGGAGGCTATGCTGTCTCAACTGCGGATTGATCGTGACCGCCCATTTTCCGTATTTGAGTCCAAGGAGAAGCATCTCGCTTGCGTTCAAGTCGAGTCTGCCGAACTGGAGAAGGAGCTCCGTGAACGGGTAGCCGCTCTAGAAGGTAGAGAGGCAGCTTTGCATCGGGAGATTGCATCATTGAAGGAAGGACATGTTACCACTCTTTCTCAGGTTCGTCAACAGCGGCTGGAATAGTTAGTTGAGGAACCTGAGTGTCAGGAATTGCT
>JAYJMB010016449.1:30130-44461 GCA_036873735.1 Pouteria campechiana
TATATATATATATATCTTTTTAATGCAGCTCCTCTTTTGTACCCCCCACGTAAACACGCAAGGCAATAAAGTTATTGAAATATAGAGTACTCAAAATCTGACCCATTTCGTTCTTCTATATTAAATTTAAGCCGTACGTTCCACTTTATGCATTAAATTAGATTCAGATCTAAATTGATTAAATAAATGAATTTGAAGGGTGATATATGAAAAATTTTATAAATCCATATTAAATCTAAAGCATAAATTTTATTTTTTATATTGAATCTGAAATTTTTTTGTTCAAAGTTGATTTGATCAAAACATAAATCAAAACTAGACCCAATATTTATCTATATTAAATGCAACTTTTATTTTTATATATGATATTTCATACAATAGATATGACTAATTTAGGTAAATTCATCCGCTTTTATAAAAATCTAAAAATAAGTTTGTCTTGGTGTGTAACTTGGGTAAGATACCCATAAATCGAATAGACTCAATTTTCAGCAGGTTTAGTTCCACCTTTCTGAATCGAAGGGTAGGATTAATTTCTCATTCTTAACCTGCATTTATTTTTAGGGTATATTTGGTTCAAAGCATTGAGTGCCTGAACCGAATCGACCCGTATAAATTATTAAAAGACTTAACAAACTAACACAACTTACTTATTTTCATAGTTATATGTATATTTTATATCATTATATGGTATATGCATTTATGCTTTAAAGCTTAAAGATTAATTAATGGATTCATCCTTTAATAAATTACTAATTATCTCTACCTTAGCATTTATGATGGGTACAACAATTAAGTATAATTAAGATATATTTTGGACACGATGTAAGCAAGCAAAAGATTGAGGTCTAAACTTTCATTTGAATTGTATAATACATTTTCTTTACTTTGAAAGAATATTCTTTATTCATACTTAGATTATATGTAACTAGGATTATACAATTAGTTGATGATTCAATCAAACTTAATTTTGAATGAACCAATTTTGACCTGGAACTTAACTGACCTGGTTTTAAAAAAAGTAGGATAGGTTCGACCTCAAAATGAACTAACCTAAATATAGGATAAAATAGAATTTTTATAAATAAGGTTATGGTAGGGTCAACTAAGAACTAACCTGAATTTGACTGATTTGCACCCCTAGGTTCATCTAATATAAATTGTTCAAATTATTACAATTTTAGGGCCCAGATGTGAAATATTTTGTTGATTATGCAAAATCTAAAGTTTCCATTTCAATTACTAAAAGTATTTAATCACTTTGTGTTAGATATTCTAACTTGGTTAAATTTCCCTGATTAAATGTCTGTTCCAACATTATTCAATTGAAAGTGAAAATGTGTCCCATTTTATTGAACTAAATATATATATATGTATGTATATGTATTCCAAATCCATGATATATTTCAAATATTTTTTTAGTTACATTTCTAGATCATCTGCAGGTGTGTTCTTTAATAATTAACAACGATCCAATTCAGATTGAAAAGCGTTGTTCGCATAAGACGAACACTTGCAGTCGGTTGCATGTGTTCCAACGCCCAACGACTTTCATTTTCTCTTTCCTGGACTTTCAATCATCACGTGTGCTACAGTTCCAAGATTTAAATGCAAACAACTCACTTCATTGTCAATGGGGCCAGCGCCACCAATGAAGACCTTACGAGAAACAGGCTCTCCTACTAGCTCTTGGACCACTAGCTGGATAAGGTACTTGACCTCCGCTACTAGTTCAGGGACCACAATACGACGTACTTGGAGTTTTTACTAATCCGATAGTGGTCCACCAATAAAAATGTGCCAAAAATCATGCCCATTTGACGTCTGCTTTGATACCATGCAGACACCCACGATATATTATCTCCATATACAATCTTCAGACAGAAGATTCAGTATTTTATATTCATGATTACACGCTGGATCACGAGATTTCAAGTTTGAGAAGCAGCCATGTTTTTATGTTCAATTAATTTTGCATCAAGGTATGTTTACTAACCTCCATCTCTCTTATTATGATGGTTTCTACGGTTAATAATAGTTAGGACACTCCATGAAGTTTTATGGACGGCATAAATGGGGATAATAAATTTTCCTTACTACTATCTTTCTGGAAATGGCAAAAATACATTTATTAGGCGGCTTAAGGGCCTCCAAAAAGGCAGAATCTTGAGCGTGGATAAAAGCTAGCATTTCTGTGAGGGACTGGTGGGAGTAAAAATAGCTGAATGCAGTGTATTTAGAGTGAGAAAAAAAATGCCCCCACCATCAATGTAGAGAAGAATAAGAACATGGCACTGATTTCTCGGAGATGATGATGATAACACATTGAAGAAGAAGAAGGGGAGCCTGTAGGAGACTCACTGTCTTGCTTTGGAAGTTCAGTTTGGGATTAGTTCCATATGACAGTGGCACATAGCTAGCAGCTTGCTGGGAAATTTGAAGAGAATTCTTCCCCTAATGTCTCCAACAATGGCCCTTAAAATCTTTTCTTTGGGGATCGACAAAGGGCTTCTTCACAGGTATTTCTCTCTTTCCGAATGTGCCAAGTTTCAGCAAGTTTCCTCGTAGTTGAATCAATACTACGACAGATCCATTGAAATCCTCCTACTTAGAGATGATGTTGTTCTTCCAAGATAATAGAAGTGCGCTGATAACTGATAGAATGTTTGGATTTAATTTTTAGAAAAATCCTTTATAAAGATAGGTGAATATTTGAGAGAAACTCCTTAAAAGGAAATTGGTCGTGTCTCAAATATGTTGTGGACATTAAATGATTTAACCACCACATATATAATTTCTGACTGTTAAAAAAGTAAAACGAAAGAAATGATTATGTGAATAAATGTCAGTTATAAAGTAAATAGCTAATAATAGAAAAATATAATTAGTAAGACAAGTACTTATTAGGTGAAAAAAAAAAAAAAACTTTTGCCCAGTTAGAGCAGTTAAGAGTCTACATTCTACAACGGAGCCCTCGAGTCGTAGGTTCGGCGGCAGGGGGCGGACCATACATACATGTGAAAGGACCAAGACAATCCAATCGCTTTCCCCCACGTGTTTCATGGACCACTTGCACTGAAGCCACAGAATCACGCAGCGAATGTCATGATTAAGTTGTAAAATAAATAAATGGAAACGGACGCAGCAGACTCCAAACACAAAGCGTGTATCTTAAATTAATTACCAAATCAAACACTAACTATTTATGGCCCACCCTTTTCATCATCTTTTCATTCGTTGCGGACTTTGCAACTCCGACACACGTACCAACTTTCTTGGAAGATTAAACCTTAAAATACAAAACCATCTTGGTCCATGCACAATTTCGAAACTGCTCATCATGTGCATCTTGTCGTGTAAAAAACAAAGAACAGCGGCAGTGTGAACTGGTATGCAAATCTCATGCGCCCCTAAAACCTTCAAAACATTGTTGGCCGACTTGTCTTTTATAGCCATCTAATCCGTTGACTAGATGCATCCAATGTACAATAATACATTAGTAGAAAATCAACAGCTGCCGAATTTCTGGTGGACGACACAACGTGGATTTCATTGGGATTTGGACCACCAAAATTCTTTAAAATATCAAATAAAATTTTCCTTTTCCATGAAAAGGTGATTGAATGAAGTTGATGAACGGGTTGGATTTCATGTGCGGATGATGGTCGACCCCATGCATGGTGGTGTTGTAGGGTAAGCTTACCGTACAGCGAATCGCGGCGCGGCCATGATTTTTATTTGGGCTCGCCTTTATTGCACTCCCGATCGCGTGCGCACGCTGCGAATCTAGTGTTGTAGGGTGGGATTAAAAAAACGAATACAAACCATTGGACGTCGATGCAACGGCGGCTGGTGCATGTGAGACAGCGAGAGGCATGCATCGAGATTCGAGATCAATCAAAGTGGGGCCCGCTAATCCCTAAGGTCGTCCTGATGTGTAAGACGAGGAAGGTGTAACTTCCTCCGATTTTAACAATTATAAAATATCCTTTGTGGATAATACTATGGGCAGATCAAGACCGTTAATCCAATGCTTTAAAGCCATTGGCAATGCAGCCATAGACTAAGGACTGTATAATCCGTCATTATTAAAACTGCGCTAAACCATTAATTTGAGTCAGCCCAACAAGGGACTACTTTAATATATATATATATATATATATACACACACACAACGTCATTTTACTAAGGATAATTATTAAAAAAAAGTAAATAAAAATAAAATAAATATTTTTTTATACAAAAAGATAAAAAATAATAATTTCAAATATAAACAATAATAAAAAAAATAAGATTGGTAAGTATTTAAGATATAAAAACACATATAAAAGTATAAAAAAAAGTAAAGATTTTTTCCATGCTTTTTTTCATTCTCAAATAAAGCTATACACATTGTCATATATATATATATATATATATTTATTATACTATATTAAATACCACTATACATTGGTGAAGACCGTGAAAGAACTTTGATTGACATGACATTTCTAAATTTAAACTACGTTTTATAAACTCTATATTATCATTGTCTAAATTTTGATCTATTAGTTTTATATTTTTATTATTTTATCTTGGTTTATCTAGCTATCATCACTTCCTCCTCTGCATTTCTTCTTTTAAGTTTACTTTTTTTTTCTTTATTTTTTTTTTACCATTTCCATCTTTAAGAGGCATTTTTAATGAATCTAACGAACACCACAAATAAAGCTACATAAGAGCATGGGATGATTTGCTTGAATAAATAAAACAATGATTATGTATTAGTAAATTGTTTGTAGGCAGTACTTCCGAAAAAGCAGGACAGAGTGGAGTGATGATGGAACAAGGCCACAGATGGATTACAGAGGAACATAAAAGTAAATAATAGAAAAGGCTACAAACGGAGGGCAATCATGGCAAGCAACGACCTACTCAAAACATTACCTCTTTTGACTGCCGACTGCCTCTCATCATACATTATTCCCAAAATAGACAAACCGATAGAGTTTTCTCTGGTTTGAGAGGAACTTACCCATCACAATCATAAAGAAGATTTTTGGTACAACTGGACGGCCTGGATCGTCAGTTCTAGAGGTTTCCACTAATCAAACATGTGCCGTTTGTGGTCTTGGTGACCGAAAATCATACTCTATTTGAATAAATCACCCAGCGCCCAGAAATTAGTGGCGAATTTGCAAAATCGAGTTTTTTTATTTTGCATAATTACAAATTAAATCATAGCCCGTGTGTATTTTGTACAAATGGACTCTCTAAGTTGTCAAATTTTGTGAAAGAAATCTTGTTAACCGGCGGAAAATGATAGAGACTCATTATTGGCGTTTAAAATAAATAGGTGAAAAAAATTAAAGCCTATTTTTTAATTAGATAAATTTTGAGTTTAATATTTTTTGAACAACTTTTTATTTATCAAATGCTATTTTCCAATTCCGATGAAATTTTTAAAAAAATTCTACAAATTTTTATTTAATATTTATGCTCCTACATTGAATGCAAGATTAAAATATTTGAGAAGGCTATTATAAAGAATTTTTTAAAAATAAAAAAATAAACTCTAAATTTATCTAATTACGAATTAAATTCTTCAAGTATTCCACATGTGCATTTTAAACGCCGACCATCAATCTACGTTAGGCTCCATCGAGAGACCTTTCTTTTTTTTTTTTTTTAATATTTGATAATTTGTAGAGTTTACTTCACAGACATGCAAATGAGGGGGTCCAACTTACAATTATACAGAACTAAAGGGTCTATTTCGCGAAAGCCCCAAACTTTGAAAGTGCCAGCGTAGTACACATCCAAGATTCCTCCTGCGGCGTACGTGTCCGCTTGTCTCCCACACAAAAAAAATCTACCATCGAAACGGGGAGCAAAACCCTCCAAACGCGCTTGCGACATCCCTCACAGAGTGGGGCCCACCAACAACCGGAAGGTTGGCTACATTGCTTGGAAGGTGATATCGTACAAGCGATTGCTCGGATCATTTGATTAGAATGTGGAAGTGTGACAGTGGAAGTAGGTGTGCCATGACCTAAGTCCTTTATCTGTCCACCAATGTATATGTATATATTTTTAAAGAAAGCATGGAAAAAGCGAGGCCAGGGAAGAAGGGTGTGGGTCCCATGTGGAAAGTAAAAAGATCGGAGGAATCTTGGCCAACGTGTCACCATAAAGCAGTTAAAAGGGGCCGATCTTTGCAAATCCGAGGGGGGCGATTTAATTTCTTTTATTTTATTCCATGCCTTTCTGGGAGAAAAAAAAAAAATAATAAAGTTTCAAAAATAGCTAGGTAGAAAGGAAAATTCCAGCTGTGTTTGGAGACAGCGGAGCCATTTCCAAAACTCTCAGTTTGAAGATTCGGTAGCCCGACTACCGAAGCTATTGACTTTTCTTCTGATTCGTAGCTAGCAAGCAAGCCTGCTTTCTCCGCAATGAGCAGCTGAAAATTAATTAGATAATACAAATCATGCAATAGTGTGCATTTTTTTTAAATATATATTTAACCTTTAAGTGGGTGTCTAGTTGCACCAAAGCACTTCATTAAAATTGAAATAATATTCTACTACTTAATAGTGGATTGAAAAAATACAATCATTCTTTTCATGCTGTGAAAACCTTTATTACTATTTCATGAGGAATGAATTTAACTTAAGCTGCATGTTATTTTGGTCCTCCACAGACCCTTCGTATTGAATGTTTCATGATGATATTATCCTGAAATCATTTTCCATATGAAAACATAAAGTTGTTGCCTTTAATGGTCATGATACGACAGGGAGTGAAAGAAGCTGACACTGAAGCCTTCCTGGAGCCTTCCTATCCAAGAAAGCAAGCCTTGGAAAGGCTATAGACATGCATAAATGTCATGCTTTTAAAAGACATATGGCAAGGCATTTGGCCATTGTTTTAAGAAAGAAAGGTTGTGCTTTTAAAAGGCATACTGTTTGGCCATTGTGGGGGGAAATGAGCGAGCAGAGACGAAGTAGAGAAGAAGGGAACGTGACAAAGGAGTCTTGCTGTCCAAGGAAGACATGGGTCAGTAGGAATTTTGAGTCCAAGTGTCTAGGATGAATGGGGCCCGCCAAATATTACGTTCTCATGTCAAAGAAATGTGATGTCCCTATCAGATTCTTTCTCATCATGCAGTTGTGGAAACAAACATGAAGCTCCCATTTTAGCTCTCTACATGAGTATCCTTGATGCTCATGTACTTGGCAATTGAATTATTGTAGGTGTAGCAGACAATAATTTAAATCACACTTTCTAACTTGCAAGCACAGAGAAAGAGATTTATAATCAGCACATTCTAGTAGGCAATTAACCTGAAAATAATATCCTTAGAATGTTCCCAACTTCTGTTAATGAATAGTCTTTCTCATTGTAGGATGTGGTCAAGTAGCTGGGTTTAGACCCATGCAAAGAAAGCCAGGGGTTTCACAAGAGAGCTGATATTCATCAGAAATGATTGAAATTAATTTTCAAACTAAATCAACAAAGTAGATTTCATCTTTGGAGCTTTTGCGCCTCGAAGGCATCAATCCGACTACACAAGTATTAATGCTGTTTCGGCTGATTATTCACATCCGCATATGAATTATTGCCTTGGGGCCTACCTAGTCTAACTGTTCCCCATCCAACCTGCGCATCGACTGAGAGCCTGACCAAAAGTCATTCCTCTCCTTGTTCATAGAATGTTATGAAAAAAGTGGCTGTTTGCGCACCATTACTTGCGTGGCCCACATATCACATTTAGTGAGCCCCACCAAAAGCAATTCACAGCAATTCACCTACTTATCATATTAATACCTTTTCCAAAAGTTGGCCACTGCTGACAGACACATGATTATGGCCATTGGGAAGCCACACTGGTCACAAGCATGAGGGTGAAGATAAACTATCCTTTCCTTTCTTTTCTTCTTTTTTTTCTTTTCTTTTCAGTTGTTTCATATCACATTTGTCTACTTTCATTTACTTTTTGACATTTCTCTTTTTTCCTCATCATTATCTACATTTTTATTTATTTTATATTTATCTTTATTATTTTATAATTAACATCATCTATCTTACTTCTTCATTCTGACAGACCCATATTATCCTCTCCTATGCTCTTTTTTTTTTAATATTTAATTTCCTCTAACAAAGCATTATGTTAATTGCTAGATGGGGCATGCTATGAAAGAAGTTGATTATTTTTTTAAATACAATCATCACATGGCTCAAGTTTTTAATTTGAAAGCTACAACTCCTGCACAAGCTAAGGTTTCAGCTTTTCAGCTTAAACTCTTTACCTACTGCATTCGTATGATGGCATCTGCTTAGTTCATAGTTGAATGTGATGTCAAGCGAACTAGCTGTGGCCCATTGCAGTTTGATAGGACATTGAACAAGAAGCTTATTCTGAAATGCTGCAAAGGGCATGGCCTTCATTAGCTCTTATTACTTTATCTTTAAAAAGGAGGATTGGTGCTTAAACCTTCACATCCTCTCTTTTTCGTACTTCTTTTGATAAAGAGAGTACAACAACATTGTACCTTTTCTTTGCCAAAACTAGAAAAGGAAGGGTGTGTTGCCCAACAGTGTGGCTGCATTTGCCAAGGGCCTGTTTGGGAGGCCCCATCTTTCGAAATGAGACAGTCTAGCAGATCATCTGTCGATTATCTTGTCCCTGTGAATGGGCTAGCTCTAGCCGACCAAATATCAAGAGAAAACATCCCCACCACCACTGATCTACCACACACAAATAATCTTAACCCCATTTAAATGCATTGACCAAACCACCCAACAAACACACTCATGTCTTTCTTGCTTGGTGACATTTTCCTTTTCAAATATTTGATCAGATTTTCAGGTTTTTATCCGATCAGAAGCAGTCTGTGCACGAAATGACAACCCAAAAGGAATGGTCGAGGCTGTCGAGATTGAAATGCTGCTGGGCATTGGGTGATGGTAGGATTTGGTGGGTTGCTGTCGCATGTGTAATTTTAGCCAAGTTATGTCAATTCTACATGTTATATCCCTAACTGTAAATTTGTCAGTACCCCCAGTTAAAGATATGTCCTGTTAATTGCCAGGATATATCGTTGTTATGGCTTAACTTTATCATTACAAATATAAAGTAGAAAAATAAAGAAAATTTTAAAATTTTTAATAAACGTTCCAGGATAAATTATAGCAAACAAAAATGCATATTTAGAACAAAGAATGCAACATTATGTTTAAGACTAAAATCATGATATTATATAATACGAAAAAAGTGAGCCTACATTCATGCCGTAAGCACATGACATTTCAACCAATAAGTCAAGTGTACAAAGCCGACAATTAGAATAACTTAAGATTTCCATGCACACGATCAACTAAGATCTTAATTGATAATTTAGATTTCATAATCAGCTGATTTTTATAATGGCGAAAAAGGGTGAAAATCTCTTTTTTCTTTTGTTTATTCACCTTTTTTTAACTTATGTAACATTTAGTTACCATAATAATTCTACTTAGTTCATTATTATTTATATTTTTAATTATTATTCATCATCTTTTTTCATCTAAATTTTTTATGTATTTTGTCTTTAATTATTATATTTCTAATCATTACCCTCTTTCTATCACCTCATTTACTCTTTTTTCCTTCCACTATTATTATTCTTTTTCACTCCTCTTTTTCAATTTCCTGAGCAGGCGTTTCATGAATTCTTCCTATCAGGGACAGTGGGAACCGACCATGGGCCAGAATCAATAGTTTCGTAGACCGATTCAACCATCCAAGGCCAGGCTACCATTCCGAAAATTTCAATATGGGGCTATCTTGGATCTCATTTAAAAGTAGAAGATGATTTTTTACAGCATCTTTTCTCCACCATCGATTTGCGACCCGCCCAACTGAGATCTTTAACTCGCTACCTTTCCATTGGATCCCACCACAAGTCACATAGAGCTTCCTCTATGCTCGACGATACCATAAGCATCTCATACCCCTGTTTCCCAAAGGAGAAATAGCCCATTTTCTAATTAAGCCGAAAGGCAGATGGCAGAAGATAGATGCCAATACACTCGAAGCACTTGCGATCGTGATTAGAAAAAAACAACAAATGATATAAAGTAAGACGATTCAATGGCTCCAAAGCCATCTAGACAGAAAATCTTAATCCACTGAGAGTTGGACCTACCACTACGAAATCAGAATCACTGAAGCGAATGGATACTGATGTGGATTCGCACACTTTTGGGGTTCCCACAGATTGCCACTTTGAGGAATTGGCCCACCTCATACGATCCCATCAGCCATCCATGTTCTGCTCCAGCTGTTTCATTAGGAGAAAATGCTGCGAAGGCAACAGATAGCAATCTCTAGGAATGACAGCTCCGGGCAATAAACAGCTTTAGAGCACCTGAAAAAAGGAACCAGCAAGAAAGATGCCTATTCTGCTACAGTCAATAGAATCTTTTATGGCATCTGTGCTCTTTGGAGACTCCAGGGAAATGGGAATCTCTTATGATGGTTTGTGGATTTTTCCTTTTCAGAAGCAGGCACAATGTGCACCTGTATGCAATATCCGGGCAATCCATCACGATGGCCTGCATTGAGAAATGCCTCAACCCAATAAGGCAAAAACCAGAGCAGTCATTATGTCATATGTGCTGCACGTGTAAGAGATAAATGGATTGAAATGTAGGAGTAACAGTCTGCATTTAACTAATAAATACAGCGTGATAGATAGAGGAATGAACCTGTATTTTTGGGCCATATTATCTTTGTTATGCATTTTTATTATGAAAAATCAGGATCAGAAGTACATGCCATATTCGTAATTTAAGATGGAGAAAAGGAGGAACCTTTAGCAAGTCAGTTGTGTTGCACTATTCCACTGACTGGCATTTGCCTAATTCGGCCATCGCGTGCAACTTTTCAAAGAAAAAGGAAAGGAACCAATTAGAAGGGGAAAGATTGCATAAGCGTCAGGTGCAAACATAAGTACTTGATGCTACAGTGAAAATGCTAACTATATGTTTATATACAATGTATAAGAATCTCAGATGCACAGCATATACTCATTGAGGTCGTACCTTAAACTAGTAATCAACTTTAATAATGTTTTCCCTGCACACGAAAGAAAAAGGGACTTCAAAAATTCATGTTACTAAAATGCTGACTAGATCTGTGCTCGCATCTATGATTATTTAATGGAGGAATGCGTGGCTCCAGGGGGGTAAGACTCTGCAGAAGACATGGAGTAATCATTGAAGCAAACGAATCTTATCCTTTTCAGATTCTTCTGAACAAAAACAAGCAAGTTGAGGATGTGATCCACAATAGAAGCAAAAGGCATAACAGACTTAGCATTTTTGACCCATCACTTAGGTCATGGATAGGTCCTTGATGGTGACAACAAAATAGATCGGCCTCCTAGCCACTGCGAGCTACTGTCAAGAATTGGATGATGTGGACCAAAATGGCAATAACCCAACTTCTTTCAAGCAGCCAAGCTTGACAGCCTCTGTCCTGTGCAATTTCTAGATCTTCATATGGTTGCAGTGTCAACAGAAAAGCACATGCATGCCACTGGATGGATCAAAAAGGAAATAGCCCAACTGCTTTCAAGCAACCAAGTTTAATAGCCTGCGTCCTATGCAATTTCTAGATCTTTAAATGGTTGCAGTGTCAACATAAGCACAGGCATGCCGAAGGATGCACTTCTTTCCACCTTCGTGATGGTTGCAGATTGATAATCTGCCCATAGGCCACAACTCTTCTCTTTTAAACTTTCGCAAAGCAACGGGCCTGCCAAGGTGGTCGGAGCCCCACCAAAGCCTGAGTTTGGGTTTTTGTCTCAAAATGGCCAGTCAGGCTGCAGTCGACTAGGTCTGCAGTGAAGCAGAGTCTTAAATTTTATGCCTACAGATGAAACAAGCCCTGCTGATGCACTCATTGCTCAACCATGACAACCTGAGGTGGACAGCCAACTTGATGTCTAGCCATGTCTTAAAAAAAAATGTTGCCGTCATCAATGATAATAACTGTTAAGAAATGATAAGGAAGGGGAAAGGAGAAAATGGAAGATCTATAAAAAAAAAAAAGTGCAGTTTTTAACTGAAAAGTGCCATTAGAAACCCTAATATAATAATGCTGATATGATTACATATATGGGTTTTTTATGCAATGGCCGTTATTCTGTCACATGAGGACTCTAATTTAATTGATATTCTTTTCTGAATTTGCATATCCATTGGGACTAACAGCTCCCTTTGTCAGAGCACTATGACAAGTGCTTTTTGCTTCTTTTTCTTAAACCTCATGTGGGCCATGAAACCAACAAAATGGTTGGAGGAGGAAACAAATATTTGGTGGCTGGTGTGGTTTTTCATAAAAAGAAAGGAAAAAACCCGGACCCATGAACACTAACAATTCATGAAATGACTCAAAAAATATAATGCTCCTTCCACCACCTAATGGCTCTGCAAAAGGGATCAAAGAATTATCTTACCAATGATACCAAGGCTAGCTTACTCTGTTACTCAAAACATGGCTGAAAAAATGTGTCTGTTTTCCATAGATTAGACTGTGTAGTTAAAAGATATCACAGAAATTAACAGATAGGTAATGGACTTTCATGTTCTTCATCATTCAGAAAACTGGAAGAATTCACTGTGCAAATAATACGAGTATTCCCTATACTTCTATGATCTAAGCACAAGGCATCTCCTAAATCTATTGAAATGAACAAGAAACCAATGATTTTGGTAGCTACAATCAATTATCTTTCATTGTCGCCATTCCACAATTACAGGCATACTCAAGGTAACGCGCACAAAAATTGTTTTCCCAATAGTTGGCTGGAATATTTATTTCATGTGAAATGAAAAATTCATTTAATCATATCTTCATCTTGCTTTCATGGCATCCTTTGTCAGGTGGACCAATAATAAACTAGTAATTTTGAACAAAATTCCACCTATAAGAAATCCTGACATCTAATAATTGGCCTGTAGATGGAAAATAAAGAGGAAAAGATAAAGGCAACAGTGCATGTGAAAAAGAAAATGAGACTTTGGTCCATTGGTCCTTGCCTGCAAAGTTCATAAGATTAACAACCATGTTGTCTCCCAATGGCTGCCAAAATAGGACAGTCTTGCATGGTGGTTCCCTCAATTTTTGGAGGAAATCATAAATTTTTGCTATGCTCTGAGGATATACACAATACTCTCAGGCACTAAGTTTTCACTGACATCACCCATGGTTTTCGTAATTCAGCCATGATAAACGTGCAACATCCCCCAAAATTCTTCCTCATGAGATTATCCTGACCATCCATTCTTTAGCTATGGTTCCTATACTTCCTAAATTGTCTGTTTGCAAGCCACCAGCAAGACAAGATGGGTTGTCCCACAAAGAAAGATCTTCACACTAATATAGCCAAATGGGGTCCTACATACTGAAACATCTAGATGACCAAATGATGGGGATTGTGATGCACACCCAATTCGTACATATTCTGGGCGTAATCATAGCAATTAGGGTTTCTTTATTTGATTAGGGATTTTCTTGTTACGAGTATTTTACGCATGTTTAAGGTTTTGCTTTCAAGTCTATAAATAGAGTAGCTTGTATTAGGGTTAAAACACTTTATTATTGAAATATATTGATTGCTTCTTTGCTTGCCCTAATCTTCCCTATATTCTTCCCAATTTCTCACCTTTCTTCCCTTCTCCTCTCCTTAAGAGGTTCTTTCCTTTTTCTCCTAACTTCTTCCTACCTGTCCTACATCAATTTGGTATCAGAGCAAACCCTAGGATTCACTTTTACCTTTCAAATTCTAATTCTGCTTTCCTCATCTAGGCTTTTATAGTGTTGGCCGTAGTTTTAGTAACCTATCAAAATTACACGCATCTATTGAAGCCATCCGACTATGTGTGGGAGACCAAACCTTACCCGGCTTCTAAATTTGAACACCAATCACAAATTTGGCCCATCCAACACCATTAGGGGCTTCTTTCTTCAAATCTAGTGATTCAATATATCGAAAACAGTCTTACACAACGTCGGAATCCACCATCGACACTATTGTTTCCCATCTCCAGTGAGCTTCGACGTCGAAACAGGTTCCTAGTGTTGGAATCCATCATCTGGTAGCGCTGCCCAGGCAGTGCTGACGACTTTAATGACTTTGACTCCCACAGATTCTAGAGTCGGTAGCATCGTCGGAAGCCATCTTCTACGCTCCAGCGACCCCCGACTTCGGAATCCTTCCAAGAGTCTTCGTCTGGCTTTGCTCCGGTAACTTCTTTCCGGCGTAGTGTCGGAAACCCCATCTCTGACTTTGGAACTTCTCATCG
>JAYJMB010016460.1:0-31336 GCA_036873735.1 Pouteria campechiana
GAGAGAGAGAGAGAGAGAGAGAGAGAGAGAGAGAGAGAGAGAGAGAGAGAGAGAGAGAGAGAGAGAGAGAGACGTGGAGTGCGAATTCTTGCCTCAACTGAAACCATAACAGAAAATCGCATAAGACAGGCATTGATTATAAACTTCGTAAACAAAGAACAAGAAAAGCCTTAAATCCACAGAAACCATAGAGATGATCTCATCTGACGGTAGAAAGAAAATGCTAATGGAAAAGAAGAAGAAGAAAGAACATGAAAGGAATAGTTATAAATCGCATACCTCAGATTAAAACCAGAGAATAGCAGAGAGATTTTCAAAACACGAGAAATGAAGACCCAAGCGCGCTCCATATAGCTTTGCATGGCCCTCGACGTAAAAGTGCTCCATTCGTGAAATTACAACCGTCGATACTTTATCCAGTGACCATCCGACGGTTTAGGATCTTTTGCAGAGATTTTATCAGGTGGACGGACGAGATCATCTCATCTCATTTCATATTGCGCACCTTTTCCTACTTGGAACTGCTAAGATCTGTTTCCACCTTGAGAGTCTGTCGTCGTGAGCTGAAATGGTCTCGATTTAAGTGGGCCTTGTTGGACTCAAGACTTTAAAGCTCAACTCATTTGTGAGGTTTAGCAATCACTTGGGCTAGCTCTCTCGTCGAATTGGTCCAAGCAGAAATGGGCTGGGTTGGCTCAACATTCTTGAGCCCACCAAAAAAGTAATTTAAAACAGGTTGGACTGTAATGCCTACGTCAGGAAGTCGACAGATATAAACTTTGGCCCAAAGAAGTGCATGACAAGAGCCTAAACGAATATGATCAGAATCTTGGGGGATATTTGGAGTGCGGCCCAGGAATACTTGAGGCGCGTTTTTGCGTAAACGGCAGAAGTCGCTCCTCCGCGATCCGACTCTCAGGCTAGAAAGAGATCTCAGCCGTTGGAAAAGCTGACAAGAAGCACACTCTGGGGGGATTCCAACCGTCAGTTTCTTTAACCGATAAAGAACCGCAGTCCGAATCCTAGCCGTGCACGCGCAGACTAGTGGTACATCCGCCGTCCGAAAAAGATTTCCAAAACCGGCGACGCGGAGAGCTATAAATAGGGCTCCCCTCCGGCCTTTCGGAAGATTTTCGACTCTCGTGATTCGGTGCGCGTCCTCTTCGATCGTCTTAGCGAGGCAAGTTCTCTTCTCCTGTTTTCCAGTTGTTAAATTTGTGAGTTATTTCCTTTAGGTTAGGTGATTGTTGGATTTATTTCTAAATTTGAGTTTCTGATTCCATTGATTCGAGTTTCGATACGAGTGTCTTCAAACCAAATTCTAGGGTTTCTGGAGATTTTGGAGAGAGATTAGAATTTTCTAGGGTATATGTGGGTTTCTCAATGACGAATTGTCCCGAGTGGCATGATTCCTTGTGAATGTTTAATTTTCTGTGCGTAGAGTCTATGCGGACGCCCTAATTCTGTTGGATGCCCAGGCTTTCTTGTTGTTGATGAGGTTTCTGGAAATTGGTATTGTATGTGTTTTGGAATCTTGGAGAATTCTTTGATTTTCCTTTGGCTACGTGCTTTCGGGAATCGGCTCCCTGTTTCCTGTATTTTTTGCTTCAAGCGATTTCTTTAACACGACACAAGTTTTAACCATTCGTTGAGTTCTACCAAAATTCGTTTTCTTCTTTTTCTTTCCCTTTTCTTTTCTGCGTTTTTTTTCATTCTCTGGCTGATTCTGTAAAAAGATGTGGGATTCAGTTGGTAAGTTGCCTTGCTGTACCTTCTCATGGCACTAGGTCAATATTGTTTTCTCCTTGATTATACCCATTTGACCATGTACAATTGACTACTGTTTAACAACTCCCTGTTCACCCTCTACCCGCTCAAGCAAATCCTGCCCATATGTTGCCGATGCTGGTTTTGTGTCTGATATCTGATCCGCATTGGGGAGCCCTGTTATGTGTAGGAGTTGCTTCTTTTCGCAGCCTTGTTTTTTCAATTTTTTTTTAATATTATGCTTCATGTAGATTCAATTACCTCTTATGATCAATTAACTATACGACATATTTACAAATTTCTGATTGTAATGCTGTAGATAATATGGATACAATGCCTGATATCTATGGCTGATCCTTGATTTCCCATTAACTTGTTACCTGGATGCGTAAACATGAATCATTCAATTAGCCTTAAATGGGTTCCATGGGGTGCAATTTTGACTGATTCAAATGGTGCGCAATTTTTTGAATTGTGTTGGACTACTAATCTTTCGTGAAACAAAATAGTCGAGACTGCAAATAATCTGGATGGCTATATGTTTGCAAGTAATGTGAACCGTACATCTTTAGGTGCCTGTCAGTAATGGGAGAATAAGATGATCTTTAAAATTCTTTTTTGTAAGAAGACAACTGCGAAATTCTTTCTATGTTGGAGTCTGTGCATTAGTGAGTGATATCTGGTGCCAAGCTCATGACAGATCTTGTTTTATAAGCAGATGGCCCGTACTAAGCAGACTGCTCGCAAATCCACTGGAGGAAAGGCTCCTAGGAAGCAGCTTGCAACCAAGGTCAGATATTAATGGGACTTCATACATATACATATATATATGTACATATATATGTATATCTAATATATGTCTGCTTTTCTTTCCTGCCTAAAAAGCCATATTGTTTACTCACTTTAGGTGTTTACTCTTTTCAGGCAGCCCGTAAGTCTGCCCCAACAACTGGTGGTGTGAAGAAACCCCACCGTTATCGCCCTGGAACTGTTGCACTTCGGTCTGTTACCAATTTTTAAAAATATTATCTTAATGCATTGTTACGGTTGTTAATTTCTTAATTTTTTTTTTACCCCTTGTTTTTGGTTGATCAGTTTTGGTACTTAGCATTTTGATTTGATGTCTGGCTTTCCAGTGAAATCCGTAAGTACCAGAAGAGCACAGAGCTTTTGATCAGGAAGCTGCCATTCCAGAGGCTGGTTCGTGAAATTGCACAGGACTTCAAGGTGAGTTTATAGATTCGTTTCTGTTTCCAGTATGATGCATTTCACGACTATTGTTGGTTCTCAGTGATGATTTGTTAGTGTACTGCAGACTGATCTGCGTTTCCAGAGCCATGCAGTCCTTGCACTGCAGGAGGCTGCTGAGGCTTATCTGGTGGGGCTGTTCGAGGACACAAATCTGTGCGCAATCCATGCCAAGCGTGTGACAATCATGCCCAAGGACATTCAGTTGGCTAGAAGGATCCGGGGTGAGAGGGCCTGATTATCTCTTGTGATCTTGGACCCCCCTCTCTCTTCACCATGCATGCGCTTGCTTATCCATTTGGTGGAAAGCTTGTCTTGTTGTTCCCCTTCTCATTTCTTATTTAGGGTTGCACTGGTAGCTTTGTTAGTATAGCTGTGGAACATATTCAGACTTTGGTGTAATTTGATCAGATGAAGACAATGTTAACTTGCTAGTTTATTTATTTTCTGGTTTGCAAGTCTCTTATTTTATCCGACATTGGTGTTGCTTTGAAGAACTCCACCTCGTTTGGCATGTGCTGTTTTTGCTCTTTTTGGCCCCAATTTGGATCGCTGTGGAACCTGGATTTTATCATGCTCACATCTCTAAAAACCATTGGACGCGAGTGCCGGTAATCAGAATTTCTGTACCCTAAAGCTGCAAAATATTGTGCGATGCGTTTACCCTTACATTTGCAATGAGCAATGCATGCTTGTGAAATTATTGTGTTTTTGGGTTGTCCCCAATGGAATGCTGACATGTGTTAGAGTTCCTGTAAAGTTGAATGGGGATATCGTCCCCAAACGGAATGCTGACATGTGTTAGAGTTCCCTAACATTGTGTAAAGTTGAATGGTGTGTTCAACTCTTTGGAACACGATGATAGACGGCAATCACTCCATTTGCAGAGGTTGTATACAGGGAAACGGTGTATTGAAAATTCTGGTCTGCTGCGTTGCGCCTCTGCACAAAGCTGCAACGTGGATGTTGAGGCGCTGAGCCGATGTTAAGGCTTGGATGAGATGATCGTAAGTCTCTGAGATATTTTGACCTTCAAACAAACAGCTTTTTGGATGAATTCGTGTGGCTTACAGACCAGCGGGTCCCTTTCGTAGATCGATTTAAGAGCTACGATTCTGACTTCGTGGTCCTGTTACTTCTTCAGTAGGTGTAAACTGTTTAGTGAATGAAGTGCCCTACAAATCCAATGGAATGACGCGCAAAGCATGCATTGCACTGTGATTTTAACTGAGAAGATTTTAGGACAGATAAAATTAGTCAGCAGTCCATGTGCTACAGACATGTTTACTCGACGTTTTAGTTGCAGGTGGTTTAGCTGATCAGCCACAAACCAATGAGCGGATGCTAACGGCGATCCGTCAAAATTACCCCTTTTTCTAATATTCGGATGTTTTAATTCCATTAGTCTCTGCCAATATCAGCGTTGCAGTCATGCTTATATGCCCATCTTACATTGCTGTCGATGGGCAAATCTTTCTCCCAGGTTTATAAGTCTCCTCTCAACCATCTATCATCCCCTCCCTCGCTGGACTCTCCTTCTTCCACCTATTATCGGAAACTGCTCTTAAGAGCCATCTCCACACATCAGACCTCTTCCTGTAATGTCCTGATTTCGGAGCTCGCTCGCGCAGGCAGAATTGAAGCCGCCCGGCGCTTGTTCGATGAAATGCCCGCAAGAGACATCGTCTCATGGAATGCAATTATTGCGGGGTACTGGCAAAATGGGGACATTGAGGAATCAAAGCGGGTGTTTGACTCTATGCCCGCAAGGAATGTGGTGTCCTGGAATTCGATGATTGCTGGCTGCATCGAGAATGAGAAGATTGACGAGGCCTGCGAATATTTTCACAAGATGCCTGAGAGAAATATCGCCTCGTGGAACGCAATGATATCTGGGTTTGTCAAGCATAGAAGGATCGAGGAAGCTACGAGGCTTTTTGATGAAATGCCTCGTAGGAATGTGATCTCTTACACTGCAATGGTTGATGGGTATGCTCAAACAGGAGAGATTGAGAGGGCACGGGCGCTTTTTGATCGGATTCCACAGAAAAATGCTGTTTCGTGGACCGTGATGCTAAGCGGATATGTTGAGAATGGGAAGTTTGACGAAGCGAGAAGACTGTTTGATCAGATGCGTAAGAAAACTGTTGTTGTACTAACAGCAATGATTACAGGCTATTGCAAAGAGGGTAAGACGGAAGATGCTAGAAACTTGTTTGAGAAAATTCGACATCGAGATCTTGTCTCTTGGAATGCCATCATATCAGGTGTGTACAACAGGAACATCTTTGTCAATCTCTTTATACTTTCACTCTGGGTGAAGGTCAATGCTTCTCTCCTTCAAGAACCCCGAATATGTGCTTTGATAAGTAACATCTCATTTTCCCATTTTACAGGTTATGTGCATAATGGGCATGGTGAGGAAGCACTCAAATTACATTTGCAAATGCTTGAAACCGGTACAAGACCTGATCATTCTACCCTTATTGTGGTTCTCACTGCATGTTCTATTATTGTGTCACTTTGGCATGGGAGGCAAACCCATGCACTTATAGTTAAGTATGGTTTTGAATCCAACATCTCAGTTGGTAACACCTTGATTACCATGTACAGCAAATGTGGCAGCATTCGTGACTCTGAATTGGTCTTTCGGAACATAAATAGCCCTGATGTAGTATCCTGGAACACCATCATTGCAGGATATGCACAGCATGGTGACTACAAGAAAGTGCTTTGTTTGTTTGATGAGATGGGCGCAAAGGGTGCCATACCAGATGGCATCACCTTCCTTAATGTGTTATCTGCATGTGGACATGTGGGGAAAGTGAAAGAGAGCATGGATTGGTTCAAGTTGATGGTTTCTGAGTATGGAATGGATCCCACGGCTGAGCATTATTCATGCCTGGTCCATATACTGAGTCGAGCTGGCCAGTTGGAGAAGGCTTGCGAGGTTATCAAAAAGATGCCGTTTCAAGCGGATGGGTCTGTTTGGGGTGCTTTGCTTGGTGCCTGCCGTGTACATTTGAATGTAGAATTGGCAGAGTTAGCAGCCAAGAAGCTTGTGTCATTGGAGCCTCAAAATTCTGGGGCTTATGTTATACTGTCCAACATATATGCGGCTGCTGGTATGTGGAGGGAGGTTACTAGAGTTAGGGGGTTGATGAAAGAGCAAGGAGTCAAGAAACAACCAGGGTACAGTTGGATGGAAATTGGAAATAGAGTACACTTATTCCTGGGAGGTGACGTATCTCATCCAGAGATTGATAAGATTCATTTGGAGCTTGATAGGATTGGTTTGCAGATGAAGATGATCAACGATCTTACTAATTTAGAGCTGCTGAATACTCTGTAGCACATGTCAAGAATTGGGTGGCTATCCAGCTCATTTTGTCCATGATAATTTTTGTCTACACGGAAGCTCCGAGTCTATCAATATGTTTCACATGAATTTGGTGCAGCGTGTTGCCTGAGTTTGTCGCAGTGGCACAAATTTACAGGGTTAACCTATGTATGACCGGAAAATGATCGCTGTTAGAAAAGAGGCTACCCACAGGTTTTAAGGTAGGAGTCTTGGTTCCTGGTTTGCTCTATCAATCACCATGTCTTTTGCCTTGGGCCACGACCCTGAGCATAACTCGTGCCACTGCATGTGCAAGAACTTCGCTGACCGCCCGTTATATAATTCATGATAGAAATAGCTAACAACTTTGGAACTCAATTCTCTGCAAGTGCAGGGAGAATGCCTGGGAGGCCTCCAGGAATTCCAAGGAGTATTGTTATGGATGGATTATGTATCCATGCTTTACTGCATGAAAATGAAAACTGCGTTCATTGCCATGTGCTTGGTTGGAGCCCAAGAAGAATGATCCGTGTGTTGCAAGACTCAACACGGTGCAAGAGTGCGAACGCCACGTCTCGGAAACTGATTCATTGAAAGGGAGTGAGAATCGGATTTACAGAGTAGCCCCCAATACCTCGTATCAAATGACATTGCAGAGGTGGCGGGCGTTCCATACCAATAGTTAACTGCGCACTGCAACCACCAAGCATTGCAGAGCGCTAATCCCTGGTAGTGTTCCGTGTCTAAAATACAGCGTCGAGATTATTCGTTTAAGGACACTGCCAGGTTAATAATACAAATGACACCAATTTAAAGATGATAATCATTCAATCTTTGACCGATGATCAGGAACACGATTCTCTCCACATGCTCTTCGAAAGAATAAATTAAAAGACAATAGTGAAATCTCGGAAGTGTGTTACACGCTCCCGGCAACCACATGTGATTCTACATACTAACGCGCCACATTTATTCACCACATTCTACTCCAGATGGGATTTTGGCAAAAGTATCCTATAAGAAGATGGGGAAAAGTAATGAAGCCAGCCACTGACAACCGGGGTCTCTTCCACCACACACCTCGCTGCCCCGATAGTTGTGGGTGCCACTTCCAAACATGGTGGTTCTGTCGGGATGCAAACAGATGAAAAGGAGGTACCAGCAACATGAGAAAGCAAATAGCGGCATCAAACGAACAGCTCTTGCTTTATGTCAAAAAGTCACTTTTTGTGTACCGTGTGGCATCTAACAAGCCAAAATTTTTATTGAAACAGTTGGAATGGGACTCTTTACTAGTCTCCTTTGGCTTCAGAAAAACATCGCATGGTTCAACAAAACAAACCAGAAAAAATTGGGAGCCCCATGAAATGGCTTAGTAGGGCACTCTTACAAGGGGCCTGGAAAAGTTCCATTCTCTCTTTGTTCATTCCATCTCTCGATCTGCACATGGATAAATGAAGATACATCCATGTCATCAGGTAAGATCACCCGGTAAAGATGCAGAAGAGAAAGCCAAGATGTTTATAAATTGGTTAGAACAATATGGAAACCAAGGTGGTTGCAAAACAGTAAAGAATTACATTCAATCCACGCTGATTGTCTTTGTGTGTGAGGACTACTTCAGCAGTGCATGATTGTGTGTGTGTGTGTGAGAGAGGAATACTTCAGCCCATGTTGATCACAAAATTAAAATTAATTTGAGAATGAATTTCAACCGATTAAAATTATTCAATCATTTAGAGGAGCTAAAATACTTTTAAGTAAACATCCAACCTTGTAAAGTTTTCATCCCATCTATTCTATTGCTTTTATAGAATTTTACAATATTTCAATGCCTAAGTAAATAAACCTAAGTGAATTTCGAATGGATATTATAAAATTATGAAGATCGGACCCAAATGGAAAAGATGTACCAATTTACTTTGGTAGTACATGCACTATCGAAATAACCCCACTCCCCCCTTTTTCATGTGTGGGTGTGCGGGGGGACAGAGAGAGGGAGGGAGGGAGGGAGAGAAAGAGAGAGAGAGAGAGAGAGAGAGAGAGAGAGAGAGAGAGAGAGAGAGAGAGAGAGAGAGAGAGAGAGAGAGAGAGATCGTTTGCTTAAAGTATTTCTGGATACCAGGTATTTCACCTAGTTGTAAACTGGACTGCCAATCAAACCTTGAGGATCTAAATGTAAAGATGTGCTGTTAAGATGCACGTGAAGGCAGTATTGCACTAAAAACTTGAAGCATTTTCTAGTAAATATGTTTTCTATTTAATGCATAATTGTGCATAAAATAACATATCGAATGCAATTTTTATATCATAAATACTCCCATGGGTGCAAGCAAAAAGTATTAATATTTCAACAAAGATTGCGATGGAAACAAAACAAAAACATGCACATGTGAATAAACAAAGATAAATAGATCTAACAATTTTAGGCTTAACCAGAATAAATCTGAGAATACAAAACATAACTTCTAAACAGTAAGCCTACAGATAATAAGCCGGTAAACCAAAATGACTATTCTCTTCATCTTGGGTTGAAGTTCATGACATTTGGGAGAATAACAGATTCTGCACATGGAATTCAGGTTGGTGGACAAAATAAAGATGTGTTGTGGTAGTTCTATATGATTATGGAGCATGAACAGAAAAAGAAGAAATTCTGCAGGTAGCTATAAGGGCTGCCTTGCTTAACAAAATGAATTGCTGAGCAATCAATGAGCCTGTTCATTAGACAATTGTAGCTGAAAAAAAATAATTTATGAATAAGTAGTAAGCCTAGGAAGGCTAGATTTAGAGATGAGAGAATGACAAGGACTTACGGATTGTAACACTAGGTAGTAAGATAAGGATGAGGGAAAAAGGAATCAGACCATTTGGGAGGTATCCTTTACTTCAAGTTGAAGGTGATAAAGAAGTTAGGCAAGGCTGAAAAGAACATGGATTGAATCTCAAAAGACACATGGTTAACCGAAGACATGTTACACAGCAGATTGGAATGGTGAACAAGAATTTATTCAGCTAATCCCATATAGCTTAGAAAAACCTCAAGATGACGGTGTTGCAACTGAACAAATCAAATCAATATATTTTAATCAAAATAAGCTGCCAAGACAAAGATACATGCCCAAAGGCAGTCAAAATAAGCTGTCAAGACAAAGATACACGCCCAAGGGCAGCATAAGATGTGGTCTGGTCCTCAAACAAATTGAGTCAACCAGCATCCAACTGTAACCATTTCCATGTGATGCCTGAAATTGTCAATTTATCACAAGATGGGATTGCATATGATGCTTTTTTTCTCACTGTGGCTGCTAATTGGCAGAAAGTTATCAATGATGTGTATTGCAACAAGGCCCAACCAAAATGGTGGAGGCCTCGAAACCACAAGGAAGACAGTACATGATCAAAGATATACTGTTCTCAGGAGTATCATCCATCCCATGCTTACAGCTAGTGCTGCAAACACAGAATCTTAGACTAATGTTATGATATTTTAGAGTTTGCACTCTTTGGATTGGACCAAAACAGAATCTTGATTTTGTTCCTCACAAAAGGAAGAATACATTCCAAGGCTGACCCCCAACCATAATTCTTGGAAGGACAAAGAATCTAGTAAGTTAGCCTTCTTATAATCATAATTACGAATGTCAAAATATTCCAATAAAGATAAGATTTCAGCTTCAACAGTGACAGAAAAGACTTAGGGTGGAGCATGTAGCTGGGCCAGTGTCAGGATTCTTTAGATTTAAAAACCCCCAAAATACTACAAGATGAAGCACATGCTGCTCCACTGGGGTATGAAAAAGCATTTTTGAGACTCGTTTTAAATAATTAATAGGCATGTCAACAGTAAAATTATTTCCAAAAGTTTCATGCATCTAACAATCTCAAAACAAGCCTACGATAATTAGTATACAAAACATCAAAACAACATACCCATTCTCCAGGGCAGAGTGATCGGTAATACTTGGCAAACTTATCGCACTCAGGAGCACCTTCCCCCTTTGCTGCAATGCACCTGGAAATATAAAATTTTCCAACCACCGTGAGCAGAATCCCAGAAGAACATTCCATTAATGTACCAAAATTTACGGAAACTACAGTATGTACAAAGAAATCTGTATAAATACTAGTCATGAAAGCAAAATAGCTCACCTATGATACTCAATGTAACGTGTAAAGCAATGCCTTGTTTGATTGGTGGTTGGGAAACGGAAATCTGCAGGTGCCGTCTCAAGCTGAAACTCAACCACATTACTTAAATAAATTTTTGCTCAGAAAAGGTAAATCACCATGAGGCAAGTAAACTGACATGAAATATTAATAAATATGGCAGAAACTAAGGATACAATGGGATGTTGCAAATCTACATGATGCTTATAAATCAACATGGGAATATCAATAAATATGGTGAAAACAAAGGATTCAATAGGATGTTTTGCATAGCAAAGCCAAGCCACCCATCAAAAGATCCATACGTGCTTACTTGCTTATGCACTAATTGGCAGTAGTTTTTAACTTTATAGCATGCGTATGCTAAAATACTTTGCAACATCATAACTTCTTATTTCCAAGTATTATAATGCAAGTGCAATAGATAATAGAGAAAGGGAAAAAAAAAATCACCACATCAATTTTCTACTAGTATTTTCCTCTTTTCTCCTTCATTCTATGGTTACCCATGTGATTTTGCACAAAAATCATACCTTTATCGATGGTTTCTCTTCATCAGCAGCTTCTTGCTCTTCTGACGCTGCTTGATTGGGAATCTCAGAACTTTCCTCAGCACCAGGATTTTCATCAATTTTCTCCACAGCTACTTCCTCGACAGCAGCAGCAGTGGTAACAGCAGCAGCTACAACTGCATTTGTTGGATTCTGATCTTCAGTTGCTTTAACAGGAATTTCACTCTCATTTGGTAGTTCTTCTCCCTCCTGCAGTAAATATTTCTGCATGTGGCAGCACTCTAAATTAACAGCAACCAAAATTTCCCAAGTAAAAAATCTCAATCTTGCATGTTAATGATAACAAGATACTATTGGAAGCACAATGTTCCTGACTCTGGGTTGTTGCCCGCAGCAGCAAAAAGCAATTAGAGGTGCACATTCAATCAAAAATTCCAAAAAGCAATTTGAGGTGCATATTCAGTGAAATGCTTATTACTATATATATTTTTTTTTTTATCAATGACAAGCTTTTCAGTCATTACAGGTTTCAATGACATGCAAATAGTTTCTTTTCACGAAGTGAGTATAGCACTCCTGGATTAACTCACACATTTCATGTCCACCAACTGAGCTACACAACTGGAAATAGTGGCTTTAAAGTTGTATGAACTGTAATGTTTCCTAGCTAGTATAACAATGCATAACTCGTGAGATAAAATTTCCGCTTTCAAGATTGAGTGTTATTATTTAAGTAATCCTTGCATGGATTGCATATTTCAGGAGATGTAAAACATGAAATCCTTTAAGTCCATGCAAATGAAATGAGATGTCTTTCAAAAGCATCACAAACTTGTGCTTCAACTGAGAAAACCAAAGCATAGTTATGGGAAACCAGCACAAAAATTTATCCCTGGGCATACTTTCAAACAGTAAGAAACAGATTTCGTCATGATCTCTAAAATTTCATCAAGTAAGTTTTTCAAAGAAAGCAGAGCATGTTTGTAGAGTAAAAGCTGGGAAATAGAATACTTCAATCATAACATTTTATTTTATTTTTTGAGGAGAGAGAGGCTTTGGGTCCTCAAACAAGAACTAAGAAGTAGAACATATTTTCAGGAAATGCTTTTTACTTCCAATACTGGCAATAAATCTTTTCCATCCCAAATATCTAAAATACTATTTAATATGTACCCAATGTATTCCTGTCAATTTCCCTGCTAGAAACTGGACGGATTCCAAGGAAATGCATCCCTTGCTACCTCACGTCTCAACTACAAATCGCCCCATAAACAAATCAAATGGGGATATCACAAAATCCCTTTTTTAATGGAATGAAACTATCACTGGAGCTTCCTAATCCATCGATCAATTGATAAAAAATCTAAGAATCCAAAAGAAAATCAAAATCGACAAATAGATCTTATGCAGACGGCTGAATATAAGGCCACGGAATCAGATCTACATCTATCCTCTGGCAAATCTCAAGCATTCACAGATCTAGCGGCTTTTACAAATTAGCGAAAAAGGCATGTTTTTTCCGGAGTTCACCAGAAGAGATTCAGATTAAAACAATGAAAATGACATTGTAATTTCAGAAACAAAACGGACAAACAAACAATGCTTTGATCAGAAAGAAAAAGAATTCGGACACCAAACAGCAGAGAAAAAGTGCATTTTACAGTTCTCAGTGAAGAGAGAGAGATTCTACCTCAGCTAGGGTTGGGGTTTTCTCCGGCTCGCCTTCCGCCATGGAGAGAGCTTCTGTTGGGGACTTGGGGGAATGGTCAGACCCTAAGGAAAGTCTACCCCGCAGTATGGCAGAGTCTTCACACAACAACCTGCCACGTGCCGATGCCGCCTCCAGCCATAACCAAGGCGATCCTTCAAACCTAAAAGAAGAAACTCATGTCACACGTGCCACTGGGATAATGTTCATTGCACATCAGTGCCTTTTTCATATGAGATGAAATGTGCAAGGATATGCCACGGAAAACATGCAGATTGGCAATGAGTGTGAAAGACATTGATTAAATCAAACATTTTTTCTTTTGCATTTTGTATGTTTTGCAGTTTGGCCTTGACCATACCTTGCAGTTGGTGTTACCAGGGAGAATTCCCGTGCAATGTCAATAATAATTGGGCAGGAAAGAAATCATGATGTGGGTGAGAAGATGCTGTCCAGCTTTGTAATCAAGCAAGCTTGGGCAATCCCTCAATAGTCGTGCTGGGATGGATGATTGATTGCCTGGGAGAAAGAAACAGATCATGGCATATTTGCATCGTGGATGAAGATTACAGCATTATGGAATTGCCAAAACCATTGTCTTTTGCGATTAATGAAATTTCTTGCTGTCCAATCATGAACAACAGCATCTATCGATTATCTAATCACCAGCCAGGCGAATGTAATTTCTTCCAATATTATGACCGTGTAAGTTTGGAACCATGGTTCATGGTCGCTGTTGATGGATACGCTTCACTGTTGGATCCCACAAAGGATCCTATGTTGGAAACTTCTTATCCTTCCATTATTCAGCAATTTGCTGCTAAATTGAGCTGTTCCTGTAATATTTTTTCGGTCAGTGCGTGAACGATTAGGATCTTTCAATAGTGAAGATTTAAGGCATCGCCCATCCATGGTGGCTCTCCTCAAATTAACAATCACCACATCCCATGTCCTGTGATCCTACACTGCAGTCCTCAGCATGACAATTTTGCCAATGCTTGGTATGATTTCTCTCTTTGTTTCTTTAATATTAAAGGTGACTTCGTCTATATTCTTCTCCATTATCCCCCTTTTTTAAAAGACGTTGATTTAGGGGATCTTATAATTTGGGAGATTTTTAGGGTCGTTTTGTGTGTATGATTGGTCTCATTGGGTTAATAGTCTTTTTGTGCCTCAGTGGATGATTAAGACATCCTCAGACATTATCAAATTACTGGATTTGTTGGTTCCATTTAGTCCTGCAATGTATTTTTCTTCTCACATTGGGGTTGTTGCAATGTCGTAGTCCACCATAGGTCTAGGAGATTTCCGGCCTTCATGATAAATTGTTTGGCTGATCCGGGTTGAAATTGAATATGTTCTGTTCTCTGTCCAAAGGAAGGGGGCAAGGGGGGTCTTCAAGGAATGGTTTCAGGAGTGGGCCTGGGCTGCATTGGGCAAACGAAGATGACCATGGCCTGGCCAGTGCGTGGTTCTTGAGAATTGCTGTCTGAATTGGTCGGGATTTGCGCCAGATTTGCTCAAAATCCTTTGAGCCACATAGATTGCATCAATGCCCTAATCTCAAATCCTAATCTTCCATGAGTTTGATTCAAGTGAGCACGTTGAGGTCATTATTTACAAAGATTAGAGGCGGATTTACATTTTGGGGTTTTAAGAAAAGCACATAAAAATTTGAACTCTGAGCAAGAAATGGTGGACCGTTTGGATTTTATTAGATATGATTGCTGCGCCTTCAGGTGTGCCTCGTGGAAAACAGCTTGGCTGCTTGGCTGGCGCATCATTGCTTGGATCGTTCCATTCAGCTCAGGACGCTCGTCGCTTCAATGACGATGCAATGGCATTGCCTTTTCTGATGAGGATGCAATGCATGCATCAGACAATCCGCGTGATGCACAGACAGCGTGGAGATGGTTAGTCCATGGCATTTGATTAAGGACTTCGAGAAATCCAATTTGTACTTCTATCGGGCCACGAACAGTAACACTCAAAAATTAGCTTGGTACTTCAGTGGTCCATAAACAGGGAAAAAATAACCCTTGTATATTCATTTGAGTCCTTAAATGATATTAAATTTCTAAGCTGCCTAATCTTTAATAAAAATGAATTTTAAACCTTAATTATCATGTGACAAGACAGAGTTTCAAGCATTCTCATTTTTCCTTGGATTTTTGAACCTTGGGCTGCCCAGAAGCATAGCATGCTAGGTGGACAATTTACTCTTCCACGTGCATGGTGGAAGTTGTCACTCTCTCCGGCTCTGCATCCTACCATTTCTCCTGCTTGGACGGCAGAAGGGTGAGTGGCCACCTGCCCCTTAGTAAAAGAAAATGCTGCCATTTTAGGGTGAAATTTTATTGTTCTGTCCTCGATGTTAATTGGAACTCGTGGGACGTAAGGCCCATTTAGGGGCTTGTGAAACGCTGGGGAAGTCGCTTTCTTAGCCAAAAGATGAATTGCAACTACTTTGCTACTTTGCCACTACTCATTGACCCTTTTTGTTACTTTGCTGTTGTTTGGTAGTTTCCTTGGAATCAATATCACTCTCCATTAATGCAGATAGCATAACTAGCTGAGGACCGCAGTTTCCAGAGTATTGAGAATTTTTGTAATTTGTTTTTTTTTAATTTTTAAAATTATATTATATGCTTGATATAAAATACAAAATTATTAATGACAAAGTGGTAAAATTTTGTTACCCAACTAAAGGTTTTGGGTTTGAAATTTTCTAATTGAAAAAAAAAGAATTTGTTTAGGTCGTTTCAAACGGAATGCTGATGTGGCTCTTGAGAAGATCCCGCCTCGAATTTTGCAAGACTAGAATAAGAAGGTTAGAAGACGCCGCGGGAGGGGGGGGGGGTGGTGTTTCGGTGTGAATATTTCGACCTCAAGTAAGGGAACTCTTTAGAGATGATGAGATAGTAGCAAGAGCTTATTTTTCGAGGCACATACACTAGTTGAGCGTGGGTGCGTACATAGCCTGTATGTGAGTAAGATGAGGATCCTTGCTCGGAGGTGGACCCCTAGGAGAATACGCGTTTGAGTCTTGGTCTCATAGGACTATGTAGTAGCTGAAAGACGTATCCCAGTAAGACTGAGATCTGACATGGTGCAGTGCCAGCTAGATATTTGGGTATCTGTATTAGGATTTCCTAACACCAGTCCTTCCTTGGGAGGGCGTAGGCGAAGCCTGTCCTCTCAATCGCTTGATGTCCGGGGCGTGCCTTCAAAGTATCTTTTTTCTTCAGCGTTCCCATAATTTCTGGTAGAACGTATCCGTGCTTGAGCGAATCTGACTTGTCAGAAAATTTTGGAAGCCAAGCGGCCGACAATGCTTTGACAGATCCGTATTTTTGGGGGTCGGTTTTGTCGACTGAGAGCGCTTCTTGCGAGGTCGTACGATTTTGGCCTGATTTCGCAAATGGAAGACTACAACGGATCCGGAGGAGTTCAACTCAACTCCGCTATGAGGGGCAAGACCGGTTCCGCAAATGGGAAGGCTGCCGCGGATCCGGAAGGGCTCGACTCGGCTCCGCTTGAGGATCTCGACAAACATCAGGATCGATTCTATAGATGGAAAGGTTGCAGTGAATTTGGAGGGGATGTCTTTTCGCGCCTTTTCAGCATTTTTTGAAATTTGCCAACAGTCGCTTCATGTCCAACTGCTCTCGGTACAAGTGCGGCTCTTCACTCCTACTGCTGTCAATGTGTACAAGGCTTTAAAACGAGGGGATGGGAATGCGATGTCTATTTTTGGTTTTCATGATGCCCCAGGTTGGCAGTATCAGTCTGCGCGGAATCCTAGGTAGTTTTGTGGACTGTCTATAAACGACCATCACGATAGCAGAAGTCATTTCCCACTCTTCTGCTCATCATCTTTTCAAGCTCTGATCTTCATCATCTCAGCTGGTGCTGTCTCCTCCTAGGAACCCATTTCTATTTTCAGTCGATTTCCTCATCTTCGTATCGATGGCCCTAGAGAAGTCTAATCCTCCCCTGTCCACCAATGCCCTCGAGTCTTTTCGAATTTGTCCGCTGCCTGCGGGCACAAGCTAGGTTTTTTCTGAACTAATAGACTTTCCTTGGGACCACTAGGAAGGCTTCGTTTCCGTGTCTTTAGGGTTCGATGAAGGCTGGGTTTCACTTATATCAAGCAAACTTCATCTCTGATCTTCTTAGAAATTACAACATCTCCCCGAGGCAGCTGGTCCCAAATTCTTGGCGTTACATCATCTCTCTCTCCCGCTGGGTTCATAGCCTAGGGGAGATTTCTGTCTTTTTGTTTCCTTCTTTTGTGTTGATATTCTCCCTTAGCAAATGTAAAAAACTCTTCTTATTACTTCTACCTCACTCCCTGTCCTTCATGGCGGAAGTTGTTTCAGCGGGTTACAGACTCAGATGATGATTGGAAGAGTCATTGGGCATGGGTGAGGTTCGCTGGGAGCTTTCTCTTTCCCGTTGTCTGGTAGTCCATTCCCAAGCATGGGACCGTCTCCCTTAGCCAACTAGAGTTGTACAGCTTGTACCTTATAAGGCATAGGATGATGTCCCTAGGTGCCTTCGTGATGGATGCGGTCACCACCGCCAAGCAATGTCGCTAGGCAGATTTTTCGTCTGGCTTTCTGGATCAGGAAGTAATTGTTCCTGACCCTGTCCCTCTATGGTTTGATCTTCCTTCCCATTTTTCATAAATTGAGTCTATCATTCATAGTGAGTATGAGCTCTTACCTATCATTGTTTTCCTTAGCCCTCGGGAGTCGAAATCTTCTGCTGGGCCGGCTCCTACTGCTGCTCTTGTCCTAGCTCCTCCTACTGCTCTTGGTCCCTTTGGTGCATTGGTCTCTTCAACTGAAGGGGCAGGTCCCTCAAGCACCAGAGGGTTAAGGCCACCGTAAGGAGGCAGCCTTATGTTGCTTCTCCTCCTTCTTCTGAATCATTCGAGCGGAGGTCCTCGGATCTAGCGCCATTGAACGTGATACATTCTCCTAGTGAGGGTTCATTTTTGGTAGCCTCCTCTTCTACTCCTCAGTATTCCTCTCCTTCATCTTCCTCCTTCGAGGGCTTTGACCATCCTTAGGGTGGGGGGAGGGGTGTAGATTGGCTTTCTTCCCCTCTCCTTAAGTTGACCTTTGAGGGGGATCTTACTTCCGAGGGGGAACTGGATGAGCTGTTGGGTGCTGTAGCTCATCCCCGCCCTTCCGCTATTCTTATGTTAGCTCCTTCCGATCCTGCCCCTGTTTCCCCTATCACAATAGTGGTTTCTCTGCTTGGTGATTCTGTTGGGGTGTGCGTATGTCCGATTTCCATTATAGCGGCAGTATCCCCACCCCGCTCCTCTGATGCTACCATTTCTGCCGCACCCGTCCCTTCTCCACTAGCTCCCTTCGACCCGACTCCACTTGAGGGCACTTTTTCAGAAGGGGCTATAGGGGGAGAGTCAAAGTTTCAGCGTGGGGCAGAGGTCCGGGAGGGACCGGCTCTGTCGGGGACTCATCGAGAAAAGGAGGTATCGGCTCCGGCGGGGCCTTAATAGGAAATGGAGGCACTGGCTCCAGTGAGGCCTCTACAGGAAGCGGAGGTTTCGACATTGATCAGGCCTGATGCTGTTGTGGCTTCTCCACCCACTTCTAATCTTGCTCGTAAGTTTCTCTACACTGCCAAGATGTTTTTTGTCTATATGTGGTGCAAAGTGACTAACTCCCTTCTCTATTTTTTTAATTTTGTTAGGTTTGTTCTCCATTGACAGGTTGGCTTATGTCCTTTAGCATCCTTTTTTCGGTCCTAGTGCCAAACCTCTTGCGCAGCACCTCTAAGGTGAAGTTTCGAGCTTTGGTGGACCCTCTCCAACCCTTAGAACTGGATCTAGTTGTGGTGCTGCTTCCTCAGCCAGTAAGAGTTCCTCCAAGCCCTCTCATTTTGTCGGAGCCGCACCCATTGGGAGGACACCGATACAATCCTTGCTGGATGATCCAGCGGCAGCTCATGTCTTCATCTCCAAGTTGGCGTGTCCCCGGGATCATGCGCGGGTGTGTGAGTGCACCTGGTATGGCATGAAGATTGATTCCACCCTTGACATTGTATGAAGTTCAGTTAGAAGGCAGGGGTTTATTGACTAGGTGGAGGGGATGATGCATTAGCTTACGGCTACCGAGGAGCAGCAGGAAGCTGTTGTCGCTCATTTTGCTGCCACAAGGGTGGACAAGGGGTGCTTCAATAGTGTGGCAGGAATCACTTTCGTGTTAAAGGCGTGGGAGGAGGAGGTGCTAGGCAACCTTGATGCTACTGTTTGGGTGCAAAAGGAGGCTAAGGGTGCCCTCAAAAGGGTGGAGGTAGAGCGTGATGCTGCTGTCCGTGTACAAAGAGAGGCTAAGAGCTAAGGGCGAAGACAGCTAAGTTAGCAGTACGGCGAAAGGCCAAGGTTTTCATTTCGAAGATGAAAGCCGAGCTGAATGCTATCGCGCATGCTCAAGGAGAGCCCGAGCGTTCTTTCCTAGAAGCCTTGGCTGAGAAGAATGTTGCTATCGTGGCCACCGCTACTAAGGCAGAGCAGCTGGCAAAGGCAGAGGTGGAGGTTGTAGATCGGGATAAGACCTATCAGTGGGAGGCCACCATTTTGAGGGAGCATCGTACCGAGGAGATATCTCAAGTCCGCTGAATGCGCCTGGAGCAGCTCGCCTAAGAGCCTGAGTGCCAGGCAATGCTGAAGGAGCAAATAGAGGGCCACTTTAGGTAGGCTTTTGAATCTTGTAAAAGAAAAATAGCCAAGAAATTAGCCAATGTCAATTGTGATGATGTACAACCAGATGAGGATGATTTGTAAAATTCTTTTTTTATAAATGAAAAGATATTTTCTCAATCTCTGATTATACAAATGTAAACATTGTGGAGTACTTGTGGGTGATCGGGTCATGGCAGCCCAGGATCAAGAACTTAGCAACCTTTGTTTAGGCACGCCCTTCGAAATTGCCAGACCAGCCTTCTTGCCTGATAGTACATCCTTAGATTCCAGACTTTGTGTCTTTTTTGGCAACTTGAGATTTTAAATTATTAAAGATAACGAATTTGCCTTTCGTGATACCCTATGAATATTAGGAATAACAGATTTTGCTAGCATGATAACTTGGTCAAGTGGATCTCCGGTCAGATGTAGTAGAGCAGGACTAGGAACTCTTCTCAGTTGGGCCAAAGCAGGACTGGGAACTCCTAATTGGGCATAGTAGAGTAGGACTAGGAACTCCTCTCAATCGGGCTCAAGCGAGATTGGGAGCTCCTCCTGGTCGGATGTAGTAGAGTGAGACTAGAAACTCCTCTCAGTCAGGCTAAAGTGGGACCGGGAAAGTAGAGTAGGACTAGGAACTCCTCTCGATCGGGGAGAAGTAGGATTGGAAACTCCTCCTGGTTGGGCATAGTAGGACGGGACCAAGAACTCCTCTCGGTCAGGCTAGAGCAGGATCGAGAACTCCTCCTATTCGGGCCAAAGCAGGACCGGGAACTCCTCTTAGTTGGGCATAGTAGAGCGGGACAAGGAACTCCTCTCGATCGAGCTGAAGCGGGATTAAAAACTCCTCCTAGTCGAGTGTTGTAGAATGGGACACGAGCTTCTCCCGATTGGGTCAAAGCGAGACCAAGAATTCCTCCTGGTTGAGCATAGTAGAACAAGACCAGGAACTCCTCCCAGTTAGGTCAAATCGGGACCGAAAACTCCTCACGATAAGGCCAAAGTGAGACCGAAAACTCCTCCTTATAGGGCGTAATGGAGCGGGATTAGGAACTCCTCCCGATCAGGCCAAAATGAGACTGAGAACTTCTCTCGGTCAGGTTGAAATGAGACCAAAAACTCCTCCTGGTCAGGCATAGTAGAGAGGGACCAGGAACTCCTCTTGGTCGGGCCAAACCAGGATAAAAAATTCCTCTCAGTCGGGCCGAAGTAGGACCAAGAACTCCTTCCGATTGGGTGTAGTAGAGTAGGACTAGGAACTCCTTAAGGTAGGGCCAAAGCGGGACTAGGAACTCAGTTATCAAAGAAGAATCATAAAAGATTTTTATTAGTTTGCTGAACTGATTGTACATGGAGAGTAATATTCAGAAGGAAAATTTACTAATAGTATATCTTCAAATGCTCTGTGTTTCATGTTCTTGGAATGCTCTTACCGTTCAGCTTCTGTAGTCGATAAGCATCATTGTCCATAGTTTCGACTACCCTATATAGGCCTTCCTAAGATCAAGCAAGCTTTCCCTAGGTGTGGGTAAGGTTGCTGACGGATGCCTTCCTTAGCACCAGGTCTCCTTCCTTGAAGCCCCTTGCTTTCACCTTTCGATCATAGTATTGCTTTATCTGTATTTACTGTCAGGCCATCCTGGCTTGGGAGTTGATCCTTGCTTCTTCTAGCAGGTCTAAGTTGGTTTTCAAGGCTTCATTGTTAATTTTCTCATTAAAATTGGCAGTCCGGGTGGAGGGGATTGCTAGTTCTATTGGGATTATAGCCTCGGATTCGTAAGACAGCATAAATGGAGTCTCGCCTATCGACCTCTTCAGGATCATCCACAACGCCCAAAGTACTTTTGAAAGTTCCTGGTACCAGCTATCTCTGGAGCCCTCCATCTTCTTTCGTAGGCCGGTTATGATATTCTTGTTAGTAGCTTCTGCTATGTCTTTTGTTTAGGGGTGTGCTACAGAGGAGAACTTCTGTTGGATCCCATATAAGGTGCAAAATTTTTTGAATGACTTGCTATCAAATTACGTTCCATTATCTATGATGAGGACCCCTGGGAACCTGAACCTGCACATTATGCTTTGCATCAGGAAGCTTTTGGTCTATTCCGCTAATATAGATTTGGTTGCTTTGGCCTTCGCCCATTTTGTAAAGTAATCCACAACAACAAATATGTATTTACATCTTCCTACTACTAGTTGGAAGGGTCCCAAGATGTCCATTCCTTATTCATAAAAAGGTCATGGGCTACTGATTGTTAAGAGCTATGTGGCGAGTAGTTAAGGGATGGATGCATGTTTCTAACACTTGTCATATCTTTTGACATACTCCTTGGAGCCTGCAACCATTATGGGCCAGAAGTACCCTTGTCTTGCAGCCTTGAAAGCTAGGGTCTTTGCTCCAATGTGGTTTGCACATTCCTCTTCGTGTATCTGCTTGAGGATCTCTCTTCCTTCTGTCTCAATTATGCACCGCAAGTACGGTGTGAGTATCCTCTCCGGTAGAGCTTGTTGTCTAGGTAGAAGAATTTTGCAGCAACATGTATCAGTTTCTTGGTCTCTACCAGATTAGTTGGGTTTTCTCCATTTTGTGGATATACATAGATGGGGTCTATCCAAGAGGTTTCCATGTCCTCTATCGCTGTTTGCTCGATCTTGGGGATACTAGGAGCCAGGAGGTATTCTAGTAGGATATTTTTTTTTTGGAGAAAAGAGGATGTTGTGGCTAGTTTTAACAACCTATCCTCCCGCTCATTTTCTTCTTTGTATATCTGGATGATGCTGGTCTTACGGATTCATTCTAGCAAGGTTTTTGTGGCTGAGAGATACCCCTTCATGGGCTGCTCCTTGGCCCCATATTTTCCTGATAGCTGTTTTACTACCAACTGGGAATCACATTAGATGATCAAGTTGGTAATCTTTAGCAGCTGCACAATCCTAATTCCTGCTAACAGAGCCTCATACTAGGCTTCGTTGTTGGTAGTTGAAAAGTAAAATTGCAGTGCACACTCGATCGTGTGTCCTTCAGGGGATTTGGAGGATAAGTCCGGCTCTGGTACTATCCTTGCTGGATGACTTGTCCACGTGTAGGCTTCAAAGAGTGGTGTTATCTGATGACAGATCCGTATCTGCTGCGGGATGGATCTATTATTTGGTGTGGCTTTGCCGACTTTGGGACTGTCGAAGCAAATTCGCTCTCTTCGTAGTTGGTTGCTTTTCCCGTGCATTCCACTAGGAAATCAGCCATAAACTAGCCCTTGATTGATGTCCTTGGCACAAATTCGATGTCAAATTCACTGAGTTCGACAGACCACTTGATGAAGCGCCCTGATAACTCCATCTTTTGTAGAAGTTGCTTGTGCAGTTGGCCTATACAGACCTAGATCGAGTGGTCTTGAAAGTACAGTCGGAGTCTTCTTATAACAATTATCAGAGCGTATGCGATTTTTTCAATAGTGAGTTACCTTATCTCTGCACCTCTCAAGATCTTGTTGACATAGTATACGGGCCTCTAAGTTTGGCCTTGTTCCCTGAATAATGCTGCTGCTATAGTCTTGGGTCCAGCAGTAAGGTGGAGGCAGAGGGTCTCTCCTTTTTCTGGTGTGCTCAGCAAAGGGATAGCGGTTAGATATGATTTGAGTGCTTTGAAGGCTTTTTGTGTATCCTTATTGATTTCTCCTCTATCTGAGTTTGTTGTTGCTCTTTTTCGGAGTGCTTTAAAGAATAAGAGACTTCTTTCTGCAGATCTATATAGGAACCTATTAAGTGCTGCTAATCTACCTATTAGGCATTGGAGCTCTTTGTTGTTATTGAGTGTTGCCATGTCTTAGATTACCTGAATTTTCTCGCGATTTTCCTCGATGCCCCTCTATGAAATCAAAAATCCTAATAGTTTTCCTAATGCGACACCAAAAATGCACTTTTGGGGGTTTTGTTTTCATTTTGTAACTTCTAAGGGTTTGAAACATCTCTCCTAGGTCCTGAAGATGGTGGTACCGGGTTTTACTTTTTACCATCATGTTGTCGATGTAAGCTTCCATGTTCTTTCAAATATGGTATTTGAATAAGCTGTTTACCATCCTTTGATAAGTATACCTGGCATTTTTCAATCCGAATAACATCACTTTGTAATAGAACATGCCGACGTTAATGATGAAAACGGTCTTCTCTTAGTCAGGCTCGTGCATTCGGATTTGGTGGTACCCTGAGAAAGCATCCATAAAGGTGAGCAATTCGTGTTCGGCAATAGAGTCTACTAGTTGGTTGATGTCGGGGAGGGGGTAGCTGTCCTTCGGGTACACCTTGTTGAGTAGGGTGAAGTCTACGAACATGTGCCATTTTCCTATAGCTTTCTTTACCTTGACTACGTTGGCCAGCCATTTGGGGTATTACACTGGTCTAATGAATCTGACTTTAAGCAATTTATCTACCTGTGCTGCAATGACTTCCTTCATTTCTGGTCAGAACAACCTCTTCTTCTGCCTGACAGGTTTATGAATGTTGTTGAGGCCTGCTTATGTAAGATGATTGATGAATCTAATTCGGGCATATCTAATGGTTCTGAAGCAAACATGTCAGTGTTCTTTCTTAGCAAATCTATTAACTCTTGGCGGAGCGAGGCTTTGAGGGCGAAGCCGATTTGGACTGTTCTTCTTGTAGAGTCGGGGACAAGCAGAACCGTCTCTAGAGGTTCTATTGGCTTGTTCTTGGTGATTTATTACTCATCTTCGGTGTCCATGGTATAGATTTGTATATTCCATGATACCTTTTCTTTTAGTGATATTTCGTTACATTCTTTGGCGAACTATTGGTCTCCTCTAGCTATTCTGATTCCGTTAGATGCACAGAACTTGACATCTAGGTGGTATGTAAATACCACTGCCTTCATCCTGTTAAGGCCTGGACGTCCCAGGATAGCATTATATGTTGACAGTATGTTTACTACTGTGAAATCCAACGGTGTGGTGGTCCTTTCTGAGCCGTCTCCCATTGTGAAGGAGAGGGTGATGATGCCCTTTGGGAATACCCCATCTCTAATGAAGCCTGTTAATCACCCTTCCATTGCTCGCAATGCCTTTTTGTCGATCTACATTTTTTCAAAGTAGAGGTAAAATAGAATATTTGCGGATGCGCCGCTATTCACCATGATTCGTTTTACTTAGAAATTTGACACTACCGCCACGATGATAACCCCATCATCCTGTCCACCTGATCCACTCGGCATGTCTTTCTCGAAGAAGATAATTGGAAAGTCCTCCTCTTCCCTCCTTCATTTGAAACTTTGCCTGACCAAGTTCCCAAGTGAAGGATCTGTTGATGGCTTGGCTGCGAAACTGCTAATAATGACATTGATGATTCCCGCTATGGGCTGGTTTGCTTCCATTGAGATGTCTTTGTCTTCCCTCCTTGCGATTACTTAATTTTGGTGTTCACCTTTTGCTTCGCTTGGTGTCCTTTGGGGGTTACCCGCCAGGCGGTGTAGTAACCTTTTGCCCTTTATAAGCTTCTTAATTTTCTCTTTTAGGATGCAATATTCCTCTGTATCATGGCCAATATCATTATGATATTGGCAGTATTTGTTGATGTCTAGGCTCTGCCTGCTTTTAATGGCCGATGGGTTATGGATCTGGTATCTTTGCTTTTGGATTTCATGGAGCATATGCGCTGTGGGGTGATTGAAAGGGGTTGTAGGAGCCCTTGATGGCCTGCCCCGAGCGGATCTGTAGTTGCTATCATCCCGATGCTATGGGGGAGAGCAGTCTCGGGGGAGAGCAGATTCCTTGTGCCTAGGGGGAGAGCGGTTCTCTAGGCACTTCAGGGAAGGGTGATCATCCTGTCGCCTTAGGGGAGAGTGGCTCCGTCCCTGGTTGATGTTTTTGTATGCTTCAATGTGCCTATTTATGGCCTCTAGGAGCTTCGAATAGTCTTTGGGGGGGCCACAAGCGAAGTTAATACCTCAAGTTGGTATCTGAGATGCCATCTTGTAGTGTTTTCAATGCAATGTTATGGTCCAAATTCTCTATGTTGAGAGAGTGATGGTTGAACCTGTTCACATATTCGTGGAGGGTCTCGTTCTCTCTTTGCCTAATCGACAGCAATGTTTCGATGGTCCTCTTCTATCTTCATTGGCCAATGAAATACTTCTGAAACCGCTCCTCTAGGTCATCAAAAGAGCTGATTGATTCTAGAGTCAACGTCTAGTACCATGATAGTGTCGCTCCCTTGAGTATTGGCGCGACACTTGATGGCGTAAGAGACCTCTACCAAGGTTATTTGCTCATCATACCTGGCGTGGTGGTCATCCGGGTTTGTGATACCATCATAAGCTTCTAGAGATGGCATCTTGAAGTCCTTTTGAATCGGCTCCTCTAGGATCTCCTGAATGAAAGGGGAATACTTTGCATGTAGCATCTCGTAGGCAACTAAGGATCCTCCTTTCATACCTCGTTGTGCGGTCTTCAGGGAGTCGCTTTGACTCAGGGTGAGAGAAAGCTTTCCTTTCTTGTGCATAGGTTTCTTATCTTTGCGTCAGCTCCGGGGTGCCATTAACTACCTTCACTGGATCGCTTGCGTCCTAATCCACTAGTTCCCTCGGAGTGTTAACAATTATAGGATTTATTGGTTGTGCTCTGGTAGAGGAGCTGGTGAGTAATGGTCTTGGGACTTGGGCAGTAATGGGACCGAGAGCGATTAGTATGGAGCCTTCCATTGCATGATTTCCAGATCCATTATCGACCAGATTTGCTTGGGGACGAGATGGTTGAGGAGGAACTTCGCTCGCAGGATTGCTTTGTTGTTGTATGAATTATTGCAACATCTACTGCATCATGCCTTGCATCATCTGCTGCATCACCTATTGATTTGATGGACCAGATTGGCTTGACAAATCCCCAGGTGACATGGTATCGCCGTTTTGATTGGACAAGGAAGGCGCATTGGTGATGGCAGTAGGGGGAAGGGGAACATTTGCATGGCCTCAAATGTCGTCAGACATCTTTTGACTTAGTTGAAAAAATGTTCTCATAAATGGTGCTAATGTTTGGGTCGTCCTCAAACGGAATGCTGATATGACTCTCAAGAAGATCTCGCCTCGAATTTTGCAAGACTAGAACAAAAAGGTCAAAGGACGCCAGGGGTATTCTCAGCATGAACACTTTGATGCTCAAGTAAGAAGGAGACTCTTTAGAGATGATGGGATAGTAGTGAGAGCTTATTTTTCAAGGCACATACCTGAGTATATTTATAGTTGAGCGTGGGTGTGTACGTAGCCTTTATGTAAGTAAAATGAGGATCCTTGCTCGAAGGAAGACCCCTAGGAGGATATGCGTCTGAGTCTTGGTCTCGCAGGATTGCATAGTAGCTGGAAGATGTGTCTCAGTAGGACTGAGATCTGACATGGCAAAATGCCAGCTGGATATTTGGATATCTGTATTAGGATTTTCTAACAGAATTTTACTCACCTATTCAAACGAGACCTGAAAGGAGTGGAGAGAAGTAAAATTTGAAAATCCATTTTAAATAATGTAAAGCCATAGAAGCTATGACTACAGGCTATATGTCCTCTGGATATAGAAATTCAGGATATGGAAATTCAAGCAAGAGGTGCAAATTTATGGAAATGTCACTTTGAGTAATTCATAGGTTGCCCCATGTTTATACGTGTCTTCTGGATATGGAAATTCAAAATAGAATTGCTGAATTGTGAAAATAATTCAAAGGTTGCTCTGTGTTCAAACACTTGAATGCATACATTATTGGAAGGGTTTTCCAAATCAAAAGGTTTAAAGACAAATATGAAATTAAATATATTTTTACTAAGAGGTGGAAAAATATACTTTATAACTCTACTAGATAACTATAACAAATATACCTATATATTTCTGCTAAAAAATAAAGATGAAGGTTTAAAAAAATTCTAGTCTTATAAAATGAAGATAAAAAATTAACTAGAAAAATTCATTAAATCTTTTAAATTTGATAGAGTTGATGAATGTTTATTAAATGACTTTAATAATTTTTATGAAAATATTAGAATAACAAGTAACAATCTCTTATACTCCACGACAAAATGAGAATGCAACAAGAAAAAACTAAACTTAGTAGAAATGGTAAATCTCTTAAATCAGATAGAGCTAGAATCTCATACATTTTATAAAACATAGGTAAAAAATCAAGTGGAAAAAACCTTTAAATCTATTAAATCAGATAGAGGTAGAATTTCTTAAATCTTATAAAATAAAGGTAGAAAGTCAACTAGGAAAAACCATTAAATCATTTAAATTGGATAATTGTGGTAAATATTTATCAAACAACTTTAATAAATTTTATAAAAATGTTGGAGTAATTCACCAAATAACAACTCCCTCATACTCCACAACAAATTAAGACCAAAAAAAGAAAAAATAATACTTTAGTAGAAATGGTAGAAGCCATGTTAACAAATTCAGGCTTGACTAAAAGTTGGTAAGGGGAAGCTTTTTTGTTAGCTTGTCATATTCTTAATAAAATTTCTCATAAGAAAATAAAAATTATCCTCATATGAATTATGAAAAATAAGACATATAATCTAAAATAGTTAAATTATGTGGTGTAACATTTTAGTTAGGCTACCTAACCTAAAAGATGAAAATTAATTAACAAAGAAATAAAATGCATATTTATAGGTTATACTATAAATAGTAAAGCCTATAGATTTTCTGTAGTTTAATAATCTAATTCATCAAAATACTATTATTGATCCAAATATGTAAAATTTTGTGAAAATAATTACAAATTGATACTTAGGCTAAATCAAAACAATAACACTTTTTCTCAGTTGTCAAATCGATCTATAAAAGTTGATTCTTAGCCATTAGTTCAACTTATAGAAATTGAAAATGAGAATTTAAGAAGTAAGAGACTTAGGGACCAATTATGGAATGATAAAAAGCCTACTTTAAAAGGCTTACATCCATGGAGATGTGCAAAATATGTCCACAACCTTTCCCACAAGCATAGAAAATTAACACCTAGAATTAATAAGAGTATGTTTATAAGGTATTTTTAATACTCAAAAAGGTTTTGAGATGTATGATGAGTATTTATATTGATAGATTAACTGAGATTGAATCATGTGATGTGAACATTTTAGAAAATGATTTCCCAAGCATTGTTAAATCAAGAAAGATCTTGGACTTTATTAGTAGTAAGATGCTTAAGATGACACATCCTTATCCAATAGGCAAGAGAATGACCATAATTTCATCCAATGCCAGCTAGAGATAATAGGAGTAATATTTAGCAAAGTGGGAGCATACATTGCATGATTCACAATATCCATAAATTCAAAGAAGTAGACATTCCTTGTCATCGCTTTGAAATTGAAGGAAATCCTTTTTAAATATTGTTAAGGACAATGATGAGCTAACTTCTTTTGATGAGACAATTTTCCATTTTATAGCAATAAACAATATCATAAAATAGAAGAAGAGAAGATGATGCAAATGAGTTTACTAATAAAGATGAAAGAAAAACTACTTTAGTATATACGTTAATAAAATAGGTTTTCATTTATGAAAATTTAAGAAACATATCTAAATCTAAAAAATTATTTGGCTCATTTCTAAATTGAATGTTGATGTGGCCCTTGAGGAGATCTCGCCTAGAATCTTGTAAGCCTAGAATAATAAAATTAGAGGATGTTGGGGGATGTTCCCGGCATAAATACTCCGACATTCAAGTTAGTAAAAGGAATTTAGTAGAGAGAATGAAGGTAGCTAGAGCCTCTTCCTTTTGGGTGCATAACTGGGTGTATTTATAACCGAGAATAGATGCGTAGCCTAGGGTGTGTGGTGGATGTAGAGTCCTACTATGAGACGAGTTCTGTGGTATGATTTATCAGTAGTCTTGTGCGCATGGGACTGTCCAGCGTGGCGTGGCGAGGGTCTCATGTGGCATGGTATAGCCCGAGGAATTAGGTACTGGTGTTAGGAGTCCCTAAGAGAAATTGATGCCACTAAGCTTTAGGTCAGCCTTCTCACATTGGTGATTGCCTTGACGCTGAGATAGTGAGCTGGATGAAATATAAAAGATTATAGGTATCATGTGTATGTGATCTCCTTGGTAGTTAGAGAGCTAGCGGGGGTTAAAGTAAGAGTTAAATAATTTTTTAACTATCCCCTTAATAGGACTAATACAAGACTAGTTATCTAGTCAGATGTAGATTAAATTCACATCTCCATATAGCTTGTAAAGAGCCGAATGAAGATTCATATGTTAAAATCTCAAATCAGATGCGCCGGGGGTGGCTGGATCAACATGTGTATGATATTAAGGGTGACGAAGTAAGTGAGAGCTCTACTACAACATATATGCCATATTGTATATATTGTAAGTTGACCATATTAGGAAGTGACTGAATAAATGCCTGCTTTTTATTGTGCTAACCTTATAGACTCTTTAGTTTAAATAATACCCATTGTGATTGGAAACTATGTCATGAAGTTAAAAACTTGATGTTGCTACTTTAATATATTATTCAAGAATCATGTGTTATTCAATTTATCAGAGCATGTCTAGGAAAGTAGTCAAGTTTAGATGGGTTGATATAAGTATTTCGAAAAAAATCATTTAGTATTACACTAAGAATTTGTGGCTTATTGCCTAAGTGATTATATCAGATATGGTTTTGATGTAATAATGAGTGCAAATGTGTTTAGACAATAACATATTCAATATTAATTATAAAAGGGATTAGAAATGTTGTAGAATGTGTTATTAAAATGATTTGTAATATGATCAAGATGCAAAGTTTTAGTCTTACAAAGTGATTTAATATGACACTCCTAATCGGTACTTTATCTTGTTAGATTACATATTCCATTTACTTGTATAAAATGAAAAATTATACAAGATTTGAGAGATAAATTATAGGTGTACAAGTAGGAGATGTTATTTATGGACCATATGTTCTCGTTGTAATAAAAATCCAAGTGAGTCTTTGATTATATAGTTGCACAAGTGATTGGACAAGTCCTATTCCTAGTAAAACTTGCATACATAAAGAGACTCTCTCGTTATATATTCTCGAAGGTTTTTTTAAAGAGAATTCATAAGTTCTAGTCCCTAGGTATTTGGAATGAATCGTAGGGGACTCTGATAGCCAATCCATAGAACAAGAGAATATTTTATAAAGTGAATTGATCCGATCTTGGAGTCTTACATTTCCGCATAATAAGGTATGTTGATTATTCTTAATTATCTATGTGGTAATTCTCAACATACCCTAAACAACAGTATAAGGTGTATAATTACCTGAATGACACCAATTTTATAACATGCCATTTGCAAACTAAGTATTTATATTATATTTTATTTTACTTATTTTTAATTTATTTTCTCTTATTGCTTTTCCTTCTTTGTTACTGTTTTCACAAATAGGTCAGTTGAAAAGTTGCCATAGGATCTCCCAGGTATCATTGAAGTCCCACATAATATTGTTAGAACTAGACTGAACTCGCCAGTGGAATCAGTTTGATTGTGAACCAGTCTAATCAACCTAGTTTAGTTTAATAGTAATTTTAAAAATTTTAATATTATTAATAAAATAAAAAGATTAAGTAAAATAGTAAAGTATTACATAAAAAATCTATATATTTAAATTAATATTTATAGTTTATATTATTTAAATTATACTTTATTATTTTTTAAAAAATAAAAAACCAATTGGACCGTGAATAAGACTCTCGTCCGATTTATACTGGTCCCACATCCAAATTCTTCTAATAAATATCACCAACGTTCAATTCTTGTGTACCAAACAAATCTCTCTCTCTCTCTCTCTCTCTCTCTCTCTCTCTCTAGCTAATTCGATGGGAAGTAATGAGTACAAGAAAGGTCTC
>JAYJMB010016460.1:31436-44442 GCA_036873735.1 Pouteria campechiana
TCTCTCTCTCTCTCTCTCTCTCTCTCTCTCTCTCTCTAGCTAATTCGATGGGAAGTAATGAGTACAAGAAAGGTCTCTGGATGGTCGAGGAAGACCGGATTCTCAAGGAATGCATCAAAATCCATGGAAAAGGTCGATGGAATCGTGTAGCCAAGATGACTGGTACTAACAGCTTCTTAAACTTTTTTTCAACTACTGCAGAAAGTGGGATGAATCTTGTCGCATTTCTTCTTTAACCTTTTTCTGCAGGTTTGAAGAGGTGTGGGAAGAGCTGTAGACTAAGGTGGATGAACTATCTGAGTCCCAGCGTGAAGCATGGGAAATTCCCCGAGCAAGAAGAAGACCTCGTCATACGTCTCCATAACCTGCTAGGCAACAAGTCTCACTCCTACCATTTCCACTGAAATCAGGGGATCCAATGCAAGGTCTTTGACATGCAAGGTGAACTTTGCATGCCCAAGAACAGTGGAGCAAATAGGGTTTAGAATCCCAGCATTCAACATTTATGGGTGGGAATCCCACAAAGTTCCACAAATCCAGAATGGGGATTCTGACATCTGAATATCCCATTTTGGAATTACGTATGTGGACACGAATTCCGTTTTCCAAATCGAGTATGATGATCTTGCTACTGAATCAAGGGTCTTAGCAACAGCCATCCAATGCCATCATCACTCTTCTTTCCTTCGTAACTAACGGTCATCTCGATTGGATGATCATGACCGCAGGTGGTCCCTGATCGCAGGCCGGGTGCCGGGACGGACAGACAACCAAGTGAAGAACCATTGGAACACTCATTTAAGCAAGAGAGTTGGTGTAAAGAAGGCCAATGCCACATACTCGCTTACACATGCTACAGAGGGTGGAGGAGGTGGGAGTTCGACATCTACACCACCAAGCAACGGTGGGAACCACGTGGTGGAGAGCCATCAAATGGCTAGTGTGGGCTGTGTTCCACAGGAGCAGTCACTGAGCGATGCTGTTGTGAATTCGTGTTGGTTTGCTGATAACGAACTTCTAAACTGGACTGCACCAACCTCGATGGATCTTTTAGATGGATCACCTCTCTATGTACCTTGGAATGAATTTTAACTGTCCATTTTGTGATGTACAAACAATCTCAATTAAAATAGAGTGCTGGCTGATCATGCTTAGACTTCTTTTTCTGCAAGGCTGCATGCCATTTGATGTATGGTATCTATCTTCTACAGCTGGTGTATCTACTTCTCTCTTCTTAAGTTAGTTCCATTTTGTCCTTGAAAACGTCTTATGGCTTCTAAGCTACAAAATGTTATGGCGGAAGCTGTAGCGTGCAGAATGTACACCTACCCATTCAACCTGTAGGCCAACTTTCCTCGAGTCCTCGAGTGAGGCCAAAGGAGTCCTCCATCCCCTTTTCCTCCGTTGTGATATTTATTTACTCATGGTAATCTTGCTTTTTTTTTCATTATCATTTATATTTTGATTCATCATCTCTTATTGTTGCATTTGAAAAATCTATTTATTTTATCAGTGATATCATTCCTAGTTTTGCTAACATCACTCACTATTTACTATTTTTTATCATTATTCAAACACACCCTAGTGCATCATGCTTTTTAATTGGCCTTTCACCTCCCTAGTCTTAATTTCTCCTGTTCATTCTCTGCCTTTTGTTAAGATAACCCAGGATCACGAGCTCCAAGATGAACATCGAAAATGATCTAGCTACTTCAATTAGCTTCTTCATTGAAACTTTCCTAGACAAGCAATGGTAAGTCCTACATTGAAACTTTCTTAGAGACTATTGTGTTTTCCGAGCCGCCTTCGCAGCAATTGGCCCATTACTGAACTGAAAATACGGAATGTAGATATGTATTATTTCAATTCAAGACAAGCTCTTGGTTACAATCCTTTTCTAATTTCTGCGGTGTTATTCATAGGTTGCTGAATGAATGACAAAACCCCTTTTATGTGTTAACTTATGTCTGTGCGATTCAAGCCATTGGCTGTACTTGATATTAACCACCCATGAAATGCTGATCGATTGCCAGCCAGGATCTGTCTAAAGTGGGGACCCATGATCAGTTATTCATTTCTTTTACTCTGTACTTAGGTTGTCTTTGGACATTTATCTTTCTTTAATTAGCTAAAATGCTTTTTTTTTTCTTTCACATCATTACATACGCTTGGACAAAAAAGCCTCCATCTAAAGTTAGGTGAATGATCGTTTATTCATTTGTTTCCCTACGTACTTAGGCGTTGTTTTGTTTGGTGTAAAAATACTATGTTTAGAAAACATAGAAAATAGTGTATTAGTACTCATTTTTTCTCTCAATTTTATTTTGATGCGACATTTTTCTTTCTTTAATTACCTAACTAACCTTACTTTTTAAAATCATTAACTATACTTGGACTGAAAAAACCTATTTAATTTTTTTTTTCAATTGATAACTAATATCGCTTTCTATGCTATGTAAATCACCACTATCTCTTTCGCACCCCTTTTTATAAATCTTATTTTTTCTCTCTCTTTTGTATCTGTTTTACCTTTATTTAAACAGAGCCGCGTAGAAGAGTGTAATCACAGCACAAGCGACAGATTATTCAAATAAATCGGATGTGGGGTTCCTGCCATTTTGGCCTCTAACAGAATGAGTTAATGCTGCCTAGGGAATGAGTAGGACAAAATTGCTATCTCCATTGCTATCTCCATGGCCCAAGAAGCAATCTTAATCAAACATGCCATCACTTGGAAAAGTTGCGTTTCTCTGTTCATCCTCTCTATTTTAAGGATAATATTGTCATTTGAAAATTTTTATGCACTCTCTTCAAGAAAATGGAATAGCTTGTGACAGGCCTCCATGGGAAGGACCTTGCATGCAATTTATTCAAAACCTGAGGCCTTACAATGAAAATTTTAAACTTATACGATATAATTTGTAATAATGTAAAACTTAGGAGATGAATATGCAAAAACAGCTATGTTTTTTTAAAAAAGGAAGTAGTGTAGTTAAGATTGACCAAAACAAGGATCAGAAGACGAACTCTTCAATTCATCCAGGACACTCATCTGATCGGGTACTATTTCAGCCTTTTTGGCTCCAGATTGGAAATTCACCTGAAATATGGGATGGAAGACATGGGCTGGGTTGGCCTTCCTTGTCCATTGAGGTTCCTACTAGCGTAACTTCTCAGGCCTCAAGAGTAACAGAACCACTGTAGATTGGCATGTGTTCTGCAAAGCTCGTGTGTTGAAAGTGGCATTAATGCATTTCATTTGGCTGTCTGTCAATACCCACCAACCAGCTAGTAATAAGAATGTGCCATCAAACAAGAGTAATGCAATTATGGGGCTAGTCCATCTTTTCAATTAGTGAAACCAGACTCGCTTTTGGAGCCTGAATTGCAGTTCTCTTGTTTAGATCTCTGCGTCAAGGAATTCAGGGAACAGAACCTAAAGACTCTTGAAGTCCAATTCTTTTCGTCGAAGTGCATCCGTATCTCCAATGACATGGTGAGACAGAAATGCTCCTAAATCTTAGTTGATGCCAGTATCCTTCGTTGCAAAATAGCTAAATATCCTTAATATGCTGATACACTTTAGACAGGTTTGCACGGAACATGCTGTCTGAATTTGAAATGCTGCTCAGAGCGGTCATGTGCTCTATATGATCATCTCAAAAGAAAAAGAGGATCCATTCCTATGTTATAAAAGAGAGAATCATAGCAAAAGCAGCTTACCATTTGATGAAGTTTTGGTTGCGGCAGTGCTATTTTCATCACTTTAAGAATAAAACACAATCCTTTTAGTGATTTCACGCCACATTACCAACCATAATGATATCATGTATTAAAGTCAGATAAAATTTTTAACTGCATTCAGAGAGTCTAATCTCTTCCTTTTGTTGGTAAAACTTCACATAGCTGTGTTGTACATGTCTAATGTTTCATCGCAAAATTAATCTATGGTTGTCTTTTCTTTTTCCTCTCTTCCCAGGTTTTTGAATCTCATAATATGAGAATATACTTGGCATCCATTCTACGATAAAAGCAGGATTTCATCGATGGCCCACCATCCTAATGAAATTTCAGGCCCTGGGGGCAGCCAAACACACCCAAGAAACAAGAACCCAAAACCAACTGAAGAAGACCTCCTGTTACCTATGTGATTGCCATTCTTAAGCTACTTGTGGCTGCTTTTCTTCCTCAGCATGCCTCCAAATCTTCCAAGCAATGCCCTCTTTTTCTTCTGCTTTGCGTCTAAGCTTCCACTCTCTGTTTCATCAAGTTGGCCTTCCTCGATGGGCTCTAAGTCATAAAACTGCACCTCGTCCAAGATCACTTCGGATGCAGCTCTTCGGTGGGTTCTGATATGGACTGGAGGATCATAATCATCCTGCTGCGGTATTATATCAAATATAGACCCCATGGATGCATCTGAATCATAGTCTTCGTCTTTGGATTTGTTCGTAGTTTTCAGAGGTTCAATTTCTGGAGATGGAACGTGCTTTCTCAATGGTCCTGATAGGAATCTCCTACCCTTCTTGGCGCGACGTTCGCTGGTTGTACTGGGTTTCTTCAGCTGTTCGGACTCGCTGGAGGCTGCAGCGTCAGTCTGCTGACTAGGTGGCTCATTGCCGTCCTCAGGTGCTGCCGTCGCTGCTGTGGCCGCTGCCGACACCGCCCCCGCAGCTACTTTGCTACGGAGACATTCATTTTCAAGTTTTACTCTCTCCAACATACTTCCCATTTGTGATAGATTATCCTTCAGCTGTGAATTCTCAGTCCCAGAAAGTTCCGCTGCTTCTTTTGCTGCTGTGGCCTCATTCATTGCTTGTTTCAACGCGTCCCGCAACTTGATATTTTCTTGCCTTGCAGCCTTAACGGCCTCCTCAGCTTCTCTCTTCGCTTCTTCCAGAAGACCTTCGTATTTATCCTCTGCTCTCATCAACCTCAGCTTGTATCGGTCCACATCCATCCCTGCTTTTTCGACAGCAACTGCGGCAGAAGTGAGGCTTTCCTTGGCCTGATTCGCCTCCGTGGTCACTTCTTTCAATGCCAGCGCCAAACCATCCATGGCCTTCTTACTCTTCTCCTCTGCTTCTATTGCTAATCTCAATTCATTTCTCAGAATACTCATCTCATCGCTTAAATCACGGGCATTCAACAACGCGAGTTTTTCCCTCCCTTCCGCGTCAGCCAGATTTTGTTTTGCTAGTTGGAGCTCAGATTTGAGGGCCTCGACAGTCTCTCTTGCCGAGTTTGTATCGATCTTCGCTATCTCAAGAGATTTATGAGATGCACGTAGATCCCTGCTGCTCTGTCTGATGGAGGCCTCCAAGCTTTTGATGCTGTCTTGAAGAGAAGCAATCTCGAGCTTCGCTTCTTCCAGGGAGATTTTGGTTTCCTCCAACTGTTTTGTCAGCGAGATCAGTGATTCGAAGGTTTTGGCTTCAGATTCTCCTGCTCTCCCTAATTCTTCTTCAAGCTTTTGTATTCTGATTGTGCTGGCCGTCAAGGGATCAGGGGCATCGGGCTGGGGGAAGGGTTCCCCGTCGTTGGTTAGTTCTAATTTCAGTTTCTGTATGGATAATTCACTCTCAAGTGAAGTCACCTCCGCGTTTAGGGCCCTTTCAAGGTCAAACAGAGGCCCCATGTCGTTTCCGATGCTGGGTTGAGAAGCCAATCCAGAATTAGCCCTGCTTAAAGGCGCTTTGACGGATTCGAGCCTCATTAAGAGCTCCTTGACTCGCTTGCTATTGGTTTCGGCAACAGTCCTGGCGGCCTCTGCCTCTCGAAGAGCTGTTTTTTTGTCTTTAAGAGCAAACGACAGTTCTCGATTCAACCGATTTAGCTCTTGCGTTGCAGATGCAAGAGCCTGTGCATCAAGATTGTGTTCTGTCTGCATTGCCTCCAGCTCAAGATTCCACGCTTGCTCTCTCTTTTGGGCTGATTCAACGCTCGCCTGCTCTAATTCTTTAACGCGGACCTTCTCGGCCTCCCACCCCTCTTCCGCCTGGTTCCGAGCAGCCACAGCCTTTCTGAATTTTGAATTTGCATCCTCCACCTGTTTCTTAGCCTCTTCAAGCTCATTAAGAATCTTGGATTTCTCTTCCACATTCGCTGCCAATTGATCCTTCAATCTGTTCGTTGCTTCTTGAAGTTGGGCCAGTTGTTGTTGCATTTCCACTCCTCTGGCGACTCGCCTCTATGTCAAAATGTTAAAAACCAACCACTTAGAAAGCTGCCATTGGTTTGAACTTTACAAGAATCTTCTCAATTCAGTTGAATTGATCTTGTAAACCAATAAAACGAAAATAACATACAGCAATTCCCATTGCAAATATCGACAGTTTTCACTCTATATTTCAGACTCGTTAATTTCAAGTCAGATTTTGCGATGGCGATGTTTTGAATTCTATTTCCTCCCTGTGAAAACCAACATCATGTTCGGCCATTTCGAATTATTGAACTATCCGTTAGCAATTGCATCACCCCGTGCAATCGATGCTCTTCCCTGTTTCAATTCATTGAGCGACTCAACTTTCTGAAATTAAAATCTCAGAAGCCCATCTAGAACGAATTTCAATTAGGGAATGGTCCGTCGTCAAACGGCCATGCAATCTTTTTGCATCTATGTATGGTGTGGAGGATTAAGGAATACCTCAGCGATGGCGGCTATCTTTGCTGAAGAACTCCTTCCAAGAAACTTGGGTTTTGTGTCGGATTCCGATTCAGTAGTTATTGTCCCATTGGGTAGTTTACATGTTGGTTGCTTGTAACAAGGAGGATGAGCGGATGCCCTTTGCGCCATCTCAGCGGACCCTTGCCTAAAGAAGCATGCAAACCCCAAAAAATAAAATCAAGGAAAAGGATCAGAGACCGAATTCAATATCCAGGAAACTACCGTGCTATTTCTATATCAATGGATGATGAAGTGATGCATAAACAAAGACGAAGAAAGCAAAAACCCAATGCCCACAGGAAGACAGGATTATAACTTTTTCTTTCAAAAAAATTTAGAAAACTCCAGGTTTGACTCTGATTCGTTGCACGATATATCAGGACATTCAGATATCTTGTGCAACCGAAATAAACAAAATAAAAGAAAGAAATTGATTTAAAAAAGAAAAACTTGAAAACAATGCAGAGGAGGAAAACCCTATTCAGAAAACGGAAACTTTGCCAGAGAGAAGCAGAAAGGAAGGAGAGGAGAGGAATTCAAGATACCGTGGTCCGTAAGGCGGCTGCATGCTTAGAAGATTCCAGGCTGTTTGCTTTTGCCGGTTAATGGAATCTTCTGTGAGTTCCTTCTTGTCTGTGAAACAAGAAGGAAGAGAAAGGTAGAGGTGTTGGATTGAGAGAAATGGAGGCTTTTCCGGCCTTTTCTTGTGCGGAGACCTCACGACCGAGTCTAAAAATAGCAGCGGTTCATTTTCGAGAATTTATTTGCTCTTGATGGAGAGAGAGAGAGAGAGAGAGAGAGAGAGAGAGAGAGAGAGAGAGAGAGAGAGAGAGAGAGAGAGAGAGAGAGAGGGGAGGAGGAGGAGAAATGTATTCGTGCGCAACCGGAAGTTGGTAAAATAGAATCCTGCATATATGTTATAATTACATTTGGAAAAGAAATTCATTCGCCTTTCGATCTTTCCGAGGACGTAACGGATACCGGTCAAGTGCACTCCCGCGCGACTGTTGCTTTTGTGCAAGTGCATTCCACATCATTTTCTGTCCTCGTACGCCAAGCATCGAAACTCCAAAGCATTTGAAATGTGGGCCACCGCAAGTACCGTTCTATTTGGTCCGGCCCTTAGAAATGCGGTTCGAGAAAGCCGAATACATTCTTCGGCCCGAGCCCGCTCTCCTGGGAACATGCCATCATGATTTGATATTTTGTCAAAGTCGCACGTCTAGAAATTCAGCGACAATGTCATTATGGCCTGCACTAGCTTTCCCAAGGACGGGTTTTTCGGCATAATTCCACCCGCGTTCTTCTGAATACCCAATAAGCTTTTCCTAAAATCTGCTGCCAATGTGAGTTTTGATATGTGGGCACGAAGATGTTTATTTAACATTATTTGACTCTGGAAGAAGATGTTAGACGACGACTGCCTACTAGCTGGTCTTATTATTTGTATTTTTTTTTTCTTCTGCCGGTAACGGAAATGAAAAGAATACAGAAACCAGCAGTGCCAAGATTTACTCATGTCAATTCCACAAATAAATGGAATGAATGAAACCTTTCAATCGTGAGATTCTACCACCCAGTCTGACGCTTCGATCATGACATTCACACAAGGCTTGTAATGGCGTGTTTGGACTTTGAAGAGTGGCAAAAGATAGAGCATATAGTAAGAAAAAAGCATTAAAGGAACCATAATAATGTTGGCAGTAAATTATGATCTATGAAAATATAAAAAATTATCAGAAAAAAATATAATTGTTGGGTGTATATAAATATGACATCGAAGAAATGAAAGGCTTTTACACCCTTTGATGTTCACGGCGTATCCAGTCACGCTCAATTAAAGTTTTTTTTTATTGAGTAATAAATCTTTAGAAATAGTAATCAGACCTCTAACAAGTTCAAATAGATTACTCGATTTAGATACCATGCATACAATTCACTACAAAATACATCTGCTTTTAAAGAAGCTTGTATCGTCTGGAAAGGGATTTTTATGGATAAAAAAGGACGAATCTATTTCGACCAATAAGCCCTTGGGAAAGACTATTATAGCATAGAAATCACAAAATGTCAAGATTGCTTCCAATCAGGAATTGAGCAGATGGAAGAACGCCTAGAGAGTATCCGTCGCTAGCTGACTCGGAAACCCTCGATAAGAGATGGGATCCTCAGCGATCCATCCAAATGGTGCAACGAAGGCTCTTTCCTTGAATGAGGAGGTCAAAAGCTTTGTTTATGTCCTTGAACTCCACCTCATGAGTTATCAAATCATCCCATTGGAGCTCCTGCAAGTAGCCAAGGTACAAAATATTCATAAGAGCAGCTATCTGTGCCAAAAAGAAGATACAAGATTCCTACTATACATGTAGAGCCGGAAGATGGTGTGATTGTATTTTGCTACGGATAATTAACATGGTGACGCTTCTCCTGTAGTTGAAGGCAAACATTCGTAGTAGAGAAGAATCAAAACGTCCCTTAATTGGTAAGAGGGAGACGAAAGTTTTAAGTACCTTGTCAATGTACCGTTTCACAAGGAGTGGAATGTCAGACTTGGGTTTGATACCTCCAAGCAAGGCGCCCGTTACGCTTCTTCCCATTATGAAATCTACAGAGTTGACGCTTAAAGGTGAGCCATGCACGTCCACCCCTAAGATTATGGTTTTACCCCAACCCTGCCACAACAAAGGGAAAAAAAAATTAAAATATTACTAGGACAATTGTTTCAACACTGCCAACTGCCTGGCCATTCTTGGCAGAGACTCCATGTGATTGATTGCATAAACATTGATGATTGAGATGAACTGTACTCGTGTCAATTCGATTATTAACTGAGTTTTCTGTCATGTTGGTCCCAAAATAAACAAAGCACCAATGGAATACATTAAATTTTCATTTTTTTCAGCAGAAAACTGTGGTTTAAGATATTGTACACTGCCAAAGACAGCCCCTCTATGGAAATGTAGCAATCTTGAAGGCATCCAAATTCGACCCAATCTGCCCTCTGATGGATTTGGGCCTCCGCATCTGGCCCATGAAAGTCACACTTGTGGATCGATCAAGTCGTAACGGCAATTCCTAAGGGCATTGACATTTGCTGGGCTGACCGGCCGTGATGGTCTTGGAAAGTAGAGAAATGAAACCAACCGCGCGGCTGCTGTTGAATGCATCTGCCATCAACGACACCAATCCGACGCACTCAAAACAATAGTCGGCACCTCCGCCCGTCATTTCTTTAATCACCTACAATGTAAAAACGGTAAATATATATTAAAAATCGTTCATTTTCAGAAATCATTCATGTATGTTATTAAAAAGAAGGGTGGAGAAAGTACCTCACTGACAGGTCTACCATTACAGTCCTTTGGATTAATGAAATGGGTCATTCCAAATTTCTTTCCTGCATGAAAAAAGCAACTGGTCCTTACCCTGCACGATTGAAATAATGAGATAACTGGATGCCCAAGATGATCATTGCTGTGCCTTTCTGAAACGGGCTTGCTGGACAATTAATGCCCATCTCTCTCTGACGCCCTGACACCGCGTACGTTTCAAAATAGCCAATATACATGTGGCGCTGGGCATTTTGCCTGAAGGCCAATTAGCTAGGCCTCGAAAAGCCGCCTGTCAAAGTCATATGAGTGTGGGTGTACAGAGTAGACAGGTAAAGACGATGGGTGACCCACCAAGCTCAAATTTGTCTGGATTTAGATCCACGCCGATGATTTTTGAAGCTCCACAGAATCTTGCTCCCTCTGCAACCTGCGACACGTAAGAATACTATTTTTTAAGTACTTCATAAGACGTGCTGCATGTGCTGGGTAGCATATTTATGTATAATTATAGTTATAATAAAATTAAGAAGAGGTTAATAAACCAGCATCCTCCCCTTTTTAAAATTCTGCACATTTCCACATAGCTTATCAAATAATACAATGACTTAACTACAAAAATATTTTACAAAATGACACCTCTGGTCAGGTCGCTCCACGTGATCCTTTTTTCTATTGTTCATTCTAGAAAATATGAGATTGCATATTTGCTATCCAATTCAAAGTATTCCAAGTTAAATTGTTGTCCTCATTTTTGCTTGCGATGATTGTAAAATCTATTTATTTGCCTTAAAATAATTTTAGTGCAAACATACTTGTAATTTTTTAATTATTAATGGTTTTTTTATTGCTAAATTAATTTTATGATAGTATTTTAGAAGAATAGCACATGGTAAGTTGCGCTCACCGCTAGTCCAATGGCACCGAGGCCGAAAATGGCGACGCTTGACCCCGCCTCAACTTTAGCTACTTTCCAAGCCGCGCCAACTCCTGCAGTGAAACAAGATTCCTCCCATTTCAGGATATTACGCATTATCTTTAGTATGCCTTTTGAATTGTCTTAAACTGCCAAATAAAGCCGACCATCATCACCAGCTATCTAACAGATGGGCGAGCCAAATCCCATTATCAAGCAATGGTTGGAAGACTACAGTATCCCATTTGTTATCTATGCTTACAGTCGTTAGCCGCCACGGTTGGACGGCCAGGATGGAAGGTAAGTATTGCGTTTACCGGTGGATACGGCACAGCTGAGCAGGGCCGCTTTCTGGGGTGGTATTCCGGAGTTGATTTTCACTACTTTGACGAAGTCGACCACGGTATACTCGATGAAGCTCGACACGCCGATGAAGTTGTGCACAACCTCACCTTTGGCATCTGTGAATCTGCTGGAACCGTCTCGCATTCCAGGTTCCGGGGTTGTTGGGTGATTGGAACACACATTGCTCTTGGCCGACTTGCAATCGGCGCATTCATGGCATTCCGCTACGCACACAGGAATCACGAGGTCTCCGAACTCAAAGCCTTCAACATTCTCCCCCACGCTCTCCACAGTCCTGTTGTGCCACACCAGCTAGTCAACGTCAGTTCACGGACCACAAATGAAATTGATGATGTTGATCTCGACAGTCTAGCTACTAAAATTACATAGATTCGACACTTCTATTCGTCAGATCAGTGATATGTTTTGATAGAACCTACATCACGGATGTGGACTATGACCATTGCAAATAAGAGAGCCACAAGTAGTGCTCTTCTAATAGTACTGCAGCATTTCTCGTCAGAGTCTTACCCAACCGCCTCATGCCCAAAAATCCGTGGGAAAAATCCAACTTCGCCCTGAAAATAAATTCCAAGAATAATCATTTTCGTGGCAAAGATTAATGAAATAAAGCTGACGAGCAGTGAAAATAACAAGGGGACAAAGCTCATGAAACCGTGAAATCAGGATGCGAGTTTGGTGTTTTACTTTGATTTTCCAGAAAGTTACGTCACTGTGGCAGAGAGAAGTGCATATGATCTTGATCCGGACTTCCCAAGCTCTTGGCGGAGCCACTTCAATTTCCTCTATTTCCAAGGGCTCTCCTGGGTGCCTGGCAACGGCCCCTGTATATTTTTTAACCCCACAATTAATTCAAATGAAAGAAGAGGATAGCAGTTATCGGAATACAAGAATAGAGAGAGGTAGATTGCCTTTGCATCGGATAGCTTTTCCTGCATATGGGCTTCTCTCCATTCTCCCTTTCTGAGACTCTGCTGTTGTTTCCGTACAAAGAGCTTTCTCCCTCGCTCACGAGATAAGAGCCTTTCTATTATTTATAATTTTATATGCTCCCTGTGGAAAAAAATGCCCGCGTGCGTCTGTCTCCTGCCACCAATTTCCTCATACCGACATCTCGAAAGTCGCCAGACACGTGGATGTGTTGTGGGGACGCAGCTTCTCCGTAAGCCCCGGGTAGCAGACTTCCCTGTTACCCCAAAAGTATACTCTTCCCTTGTGTTCAAATTAATCATCTCTGTTGGGCATGCATAAAGCATATTTAATTATCCGATAAACATCGAAGTAATAATACAATAAATGGTCCAAAGCAAAAAATAAAATAAAAAAATATTAGCATGAATGCCTCGATGGCTGAAATTATTTTGGAATCTTAATTACCCATGTCACATTATAGATCCAAATCTAACTTATTAAGTGAGAATTTCATTTTTAGATAAATAAAAAATATGAGTTTTAATCATATAAAAATGGGCTATTTTAGCTTTTTGTGCTCACTTTATAATCTTAATTATTTATATATCTTTATTATCCGATAATTAAAGGAATAATATTTATAAAATGCTCTACAGATAAAATAAATACCGACTCATAGGTTGGGGATGTTACATGTTAGTTCCCTTTGTTATTAATTAATACACAACGGGCCTTTGAGTATAGATGAGGCCCGAGTCATCTTATCTGGGTGTAGCATCTTTGTTTTGCACGCGTCTACTTAGAGCTGCTTTACCA
>JAYJMB010016471.1:0-19707 GCA_036873735.1 Pouteria campechiana
TTTTGGGTTTCTAAGATGCATTGTACTTTTCCTTTTAATCAAGGGTTTTCTCCATTGTGGAGATGTAATTAGGACCATTCATGGTCTGGGATGTGAACATAATTTTTCTGATGTACACAGCAGATGTAAACAATTGAGGAGAAATCAATAATAATGGAATATCCTCTGGTGCATTCCAAAGGCGACCAATTCCGGTCATGTCATTCCATTTGCATTTATCCCTTCCTCATTTCATTTCTCTCGACTCAAACAGTTATATGGTTAGTGGGATTCCCATTTCGGCTATTATGGCCTTATCTTGATTTCACATTAAGGTGACATACAACTTAAGCTCTATGTTCCTGTAGAATATTCCTTATTCTCATAAAATATTTTTTTGCTTAAATAGTCTTATCTTTGCTCATTCCTTAAATCCTAGAGGCAATTGTCAGTGTCAGAGGACCAATCTCAATATGTTTGACATACTTTTAATCTGTGTATGCTATTAAGCTAGTTTGCTCAAGGAAGATGAATAACAAATATTCATTGATAAGTGATGTATTACAATTTACGCAGGCCTATAAATCTTACATGAAATAAAAATACATCTTTAGGAATTGGATTTGTGAACGGATCAGTCACCATTTAATGAGTAGATATATATAATTTGGAATCATTTCTTTGTTAGCTATAATGTCTCTAACAAATTAACATTTTGATGTCATTATGTTTAGTTCTGCAATGATATTTGAGATTTTTCATATATACAATAGCCACTATATTTAGTTATTCATAAATATTACAGAAACCATCTCAGCCAAACTGCTTCTTGTACTGTAATTGAATATGCCACAAATCAGCATCAATTATGTATAATGCTATGCAGGTTTGCTTCTTCCTGCTCTATGAGATGATACCATTTTTTAGTAAGTACATATAACTTGAAGTCAATTTACACTCATCTAGGTCTCCACCCTAGTCAGCATCTATATAACCTTCTTAGCACAAATCACATCCTTGGTAGTATATGAAATAGTTTGAAATATCTCTGAGATATTTAAAAATCCTCTTGATAACCTTCCAATGAGCTCATCTAGGATTTGACTGGTATTGGTTGACTAAACCCACGACATAATAAATATCAGGATTAGAACACATCATAGCATATATCAAGCTCCCAACAACATTAGCATAATTGATGTTTCTCATCTCTTTTCTTTCCATAGGAACCTTAAGACACATTTCAAGACTCAAACATTCTTCTTTTGCAATAAGATTATTAATAGATTTATAGTCTTGCATATGGTATCGTTCAAGAATTTTATTAATATATGATTCTTGAGAATGACTAAATAATTTCTTTGAACAACCCCTATGAATTTGTTCTCCAAGAAAAAAAGCTACTTTAACAATATCCTTCATCTCAAAATTGGAGGACAGATATTTTTTAATGGCAATAATAAATCCTATGTCATTTTTTGTAATGACGATGTTATCAACATATAAAAACAGAATTATAAAATCATCATCGAACCATTTAATATAAACACGGTGGTCTTCATCGATCATCATAATCCCATAGGAAATTAGGACTTGATGAAATCTTAGATATCACTATCTGGATGATTATTTAAAGTCATAGATAGATCGATGGAGCTTACAAACTTTGCACTTCTGACTTTATTTTATAAAACCTACTGATTGCTTTATGTAGATTTCTTCATCCAGTTCTCCATTGAGAAATGTCTTTTCAATGTCCATCTAATGTAATTTTAAATCTAAATGTGCCAGAATTGAAAGAATGAAATGAATTAAGGTAAACCTCACTACTAAAGAGAAAATTTTCTTCATATTCTATACATTCCTATTAGGTATAACCTTTTGGCAATAGGCTTGTCTTGTATCTTTTAATGAATCCATCTGCCCTCTATTTAATCTTGAAAATCTATTTATTCTCAATTACTTTATGCCCAGATGAAAGATCAATCAAGTCCTAGACTTAATTTGTTCTCATAGATTTTATTTCTTCTTTAATTACTCTTCTCCATTCTTCCTTAGCTGGGCATGAGAGAGCCTCTATCACTGAGTTGGGCTCATCATCATCTTTTGGTGTAACAATAAAATTTTTCCCCTTAATCTCAAAACAATGATGTGAGATACTTTTATGACTACTCATACGAAGTTGATTTTCTTAAGGTGTGTCACTCCCACTTGGTTCAATAGGTTTGAGGCAATTCTTCTTAATGTTTATTGAATGATTAGGAGTGACACTACCCTCAAGATTTTTCATTTCATAGAAAAAAATTTTCTTTTTAGCCTCACTCTTGCTAGAAAAATCATCCTCTAATAATGTGACATCACGTGATTCCAATTTAGTTATACTTCAATCTTCTTATTCGCTAATGAACACATCCCCTTATGAGCTTTTTGAGTATTTAATAACAATACATTTGTTCCCTCTTTGTTCCAATTTTTCATATTTGTGGGAAGGATTATGGACATAAGTAGCTAACCCCCAAGGTTATAGATCACTTAGATTAGGTTTTCTTTCTGTTCATAATTCATAAGGTATGGAAGTAACTGATTTTGAAGGTATACAGTTAAGCACATGTGCAGTAGTCAACAATGCATCTCCCCAAAATGAGATGGGTAGATTTTCCTATGCTACGTGGACCTAACCATATCCAATAGGGTCTTATTCCTTCTCTTTATAATACCATTTTGTTATAGAGTTTTAGAAATTTTCAGCCACTTTGCTGGACTAGCGGGGCAGATTGAGTGAACATGGGTGTTGACAGCTCCGGTTTATAGTCCATTAAATATGTGTTCACTGTTTTGACCATAACTTCCTTATTTCAACTCAGAATCTTATGATTATTCTTACATTAGTTAGATAACTTCGATATCTACAACTTTGATGTTGATAACCTTTTCCAAATCATCCTCTAAATATGAAAAACTTGGTATGCAAGTGATACCATGTGTAATATTTAGTTCCTTTTTAACATATTTTGATAATTTTTCTACTTAGTTGTCCTTAATATAGTCTTTATCTCTTTAAAATATAAACTTGAAAGTTGTAAAATTTTTCTTATATTTTCAGAGCATGTTTAATCATTTCAATCGAAGGTCGAATGAGAGAGTTATGCCCAAAATACAGAGCGATGCTGAAATTGTCTAAAATGCTTCAATTGACTTCTTTTTGCACTTTTCCACTCTGATTATCTTCTAAATTAGAATATAAGAATAATGAGTGCATATAGAAATTAAATAATGATAAAATATTAAGTATTAAGGGAATAAAATATGACATTTTTCATTCTTATCATGTTTATTTTGATTAATATGCATAATGTTTTAATGATTGAATTTGTTGATTGTATTTGGTTTATATGTGGCTATGTACCTCATGAATTTGGTATGAATTTAATGTGAAATGATTGTTTAAATGATGAAATATTCTTATCCATTTAAAATAAAAATTTTATTAAATTTTTATGTATTTGGTAGAATTTAATATCACATATACCTCTTCAAATAAAGCTCTCATTATGTAAAATACATCATATGACTCATATCTATGAAATTATACATGTATATGTGATTATTAAAGAAAAACAAAACCAAGAAAAAGAAAAGGACGCTGTGCTGCCAGCATCCCATGTAAATCAAGAGGTGAGAAATTTTGGTTTTTATTGTATATATTATTTTCAAGATTCGAACCATTGGATGCTTTCTAAATAATGATATTAACCTATGGTAGGAATCTTGGATTGAAATTATTTCATTTGGCTGGTTAAAATTAATGAATTGTAAAAAATAAAAAAATTATTAAATATAGAATTTGTGAACCTTGTATTTCATGTAGACCCTATTAGATGATCAGGGCATGCCGCTGTCATTTTTAGAATGTAATTTCTAAAGTTGAAAATAAAAGTAATGCATAAAAATTTAAATTTTATAAAAAATTATAAATAAATAAAATAATTTGAAAGGGAAGAAATTCCCTTTCGTTGGTAGCATCTGACACTACTTGGAAAGAATTTTAACTATTGGTAGATCCTAGCGCCAGCACCAGGAGGCTGGGTGGAAGCCCGACGCCAAGCCCAAGTGGCGAACATTCAATGGGCAAAGCACATTTGACGAGCCTAGGCGGCTAATGAGTCCAACCAAGCAAACGACCTAGGTGTGTTGGCCCAGAGCTAGCAGCTCAGTACCTAGTCCTGATGGGATTCCATACGCCGACACTGGTGTCCAGTCGCCGATCCGGTGGTGCATACGAACAGCCAGGATTCATTTTTATGAATCTTGACAATCCGATCTCTAATTCAAAAATCATACAGTTAATTTTAGGGTTTTGAGATATTTTAGATCCAATGGAAGGGTCAAATTATTCAAAAGATAAACATATCATGTGGATATGAATAACCAGATTTAATTAATTTCTAGACCCCACGATCTCCAATTTGGATGATCAGATAATTGATCTTGATATTCTTAGATGTTCTAGATCCAATAGAAGAATCAAATTGTCCAAATGGTAGCTAGATTATGAGGTTTCAGTGGACGGGTGTATAGAAAGGTGATTTAACTCCCTAGATGTGATGTCGTTGCTCGCTAAACCAATCAGAATATGATCTAAGATATTGATGTGTTATGATGATGACCAGATCATAAGGTTTGAGTGGACGATGATGTGGTCCATTAAACCGGTTAGGATACGATTTGCTGTGTTGTGATGTTGGCCAGATCATGAGATTTGATGAGTAGCATGTGAGGGATGTGAGGTATTTCCTTAGACTGATGTTGTGGTTTGACAAACCAGTTAAGATATGATTTGAGACATTGATCTGACAAGATGATTGTCAAATAGAGAGGTTTGAATGAACAACATAGAAGAGATGAGATGTATCTCCCTAAGTTAATGTTGTGGTCTGTCAAACCAGATAGTTTATAATATGTGGTATGGTATTACTAGTATTTTATCACATATGCTAGCTACATTTATATTATTTACTGAGTTGCTGTGACTCACTCCAATATTATTACTTTTTTAGAAAGAATGTCATGCATGGAGGACATTAGTTATGACATGGGGATAAATGTGGTAAAGTTTTTTATGATAACAATTTTTAAGAATGACTGTTGTATTTATGTTTTAAATTGAAGGATTATACTTGACTATATTATGGAATATATGATATTTATGTACTTTCCCTTATCTGAGAGTTTTTGTGGTTGCTTTTGTAGTTATGCCCCATCTCTAGTAAAATAGATCTTGGGAGAATCACCCCCAGATTTTGGAATGACATTTAATTTTGTTCTCCCTATTACCGGGGCATGACAAAATGTGATGAAATATGAGGCACCATGCCTCGCCTTCACATTTATTGGATCATAAGATGTCAAAATGGATCAATTGCGATGGAAACTCTCATTTGGTTGCTTTGCCAAATGGTTCTGTTGTTGCTTTTCCAACCATACAATGCTCATAGGGCAAGTCAACTTTAGCAAGATGGCCTAATGGACTTCTCTAACTAATCTATTCATTTATCTTGCCCCACATAGCCTAATTTAGCATGCTAAATATTTGCATCTAAATTTACTTCACTAGAAAAAAAAATTAAAGAAAAATAACCATCATGTGATATGAATTTATCATGATCAATATCAACTATCATAAAACTATTAGAAATAAAATCAGTGTCATAAAGAGTTATCTCCTGAAAAATATTTACATAACTATCATGAAAATTTATTGAATACCTTAGGCTAAGAAAGGATAAAACCAAAATTAAGTTTCATAGGATGTCAGGTGCATAGAGGACACCAAGTAGGAATAAAGTTCGTCTGCCAAGCAACTCCAGTTTACATGTTCTAATCACTTTAACTTCTACTTTGGAGTTGTTTCCTACATATATCTACCTTGATCTTGCTAGAATCTAAGATACTCCACGAAAGCTCCTTGGTCTCTAACTACATGGTCTGTTACTCCTGAGTTTATAATCCACATAAGATAAGATTCAATAAGCATTATTGAACTAGATACATACATAAAAGTAAGAGTCAGGTTGAATAATACCTTCTTTGACTCAGTGCATTCACGAACAAAATGACTTGGTTGTCACCATTGTAGCATTTCAACTTAGTTTTGACATTTTTTCCTCTATGCTTTCCACGTTGGCACTAGCCCTTCTTAGTGTCTTGGAAGCCCTTTTGATTTTCACTTTGTTTCGTTAGGAACCCTTGGTTTCTCTTGTGCTTGAAACCCGAAGCTCTATGCGAGCTTGAATTTGTCACATAGACTTCTGTGAAAGATTGCTTAGCCTCGAGGCATTCATCTTCCAATTTAGGATGATGCACAATGTCATCAAATATCTTGATGTTCTCATTGTATGTCATGTTGACTTTCATGTATTCCTCGTTATTAGAAAGGAATCTTGTCACATCTTGTACCTGCTGCTTATCCATAAAAGCATGTCCTACGGACTTAAGCTCTTTTATCATATTTGACATCTCCCTTAGATATTGCCTCATATTGTAATTTTGGCTTTTCTTATAGGTGTCAAACTTGATAGTGAGTCTTCTCACCTTAGTAGTAGATGTACCATGGTACTTTTCTTTCAAGGCTATCAATATGGCCTAAGCACTTGAATACTTCTCAAACTTACACATGAGATCATCTTGTATGCTACTCAGCAACGTGATGCAAGCAATGATGCTATTCTTCTTTTTTCAGATTAGAAAAGCTTCATGATCTCTTCTATGTTGAGCAGTATTTTCATTCTTAAGTTCATTCATGATATTGGTTAATATTTTTAGTACTTCTTGTTCCTCAAGAATATACTGGACTTTATGATGCCAGATGTATCACTGTTCATGATTTATATCAAGTTTACTATGAAAGACATACACATAACTATTACTAGCATTTTGTAATATATATTGCTGATTTTACCATAGAAGACAGACTAAACTAATGATAATATGACACAAGGAATGAAATCAGAAGTTTGCTATGCTCCTAATCATCTTTTGTGTTAAAAATGTTGAATCATCATTTGTTCAGTTCGATTGAGCAAAATCTTAGTTCTAAGTGAGAATTTTTTTGAATTCTACTAACTTAAGAACTCTCACTCAAATAAAGCTTATTATAATTAAAAAAATAGACTACTTTGAGCTTACAAGAGATTTATATTTGGGTATTATATAGTCTTTTTCAAGTTTAAAATCAAAAGTATCACAAAAAATACCTAATTTATTTCTATCCAAAACTTCTATAGCTACTTGAACTAGCCAAAAACCTCCTTTGTCTACACTGAACTTCACAAAATTAATCGTGCAAAGATTGGGACAAGTTGATAGGACTGCGAATTATATTATCTCGGTCATGATTCGGCATTCCTCCATCAACTCAAGCGCGAGCTTCTCTCATTTCTATGATTTTGGTAGGGAGTCTATAAGAGCACGAGCATATTGTTTGTGACTTACGTGAATGCCTCTGCCTTTTAATTCTACAATCATGTTTATAAAAAAAGGTTCTATGATCATATATATTAAGTTCTGGATTCATCTTATAATTCATGAAGTCAAATATTTTACTTATAGGGATCTTCAAGAATTTCTTATTTATAGTGACTACATGCAACACAAATGAAGGTGTATATTATTAATAAGAAAAAATATATTATATATCCAAAGCATATATAAGGAGACCTTAAACACAAAATCTAACCCTTTCATCAAACTCAGAGCAACCAAAAATATAGGAAATGACTATTTATTCATCAAAATCGGACTTCAGGGTCAAAAAATACATTAAAAAAAGTTAAATAAATTTGGTGGTGCCACATGTCACCAGCAAGCCTTTGCTGGCGGTGGCATGGGTCTGGGCACTGGGCTTCTTGAGTTGGGCCAAATCCTAGGCTTGGGTGCTAGACGCGTGCTTGGACTCTATCTGTTGGGCCATTGTCCACTTTGGGCACTGGGCTCATTCTATGGGCTTGACTAGCACTAATCCAGATGCCAGCATGGCTGGGGGGCATTTTGCAATAAAAAACAGACCGACTTGTTTTGACATAAGGGGAAAATAGGAATATTTTGCAAATTAAAAAAAAAATTCCTTCTTCCCTTCTTCTTAGACACTGCATGGTCACGGCAAAAGAGAAAAAAAAAAAGTAGCCTGTAAAATAGGGTTTGCAAAAATCCAAAAAACCCATTTTGTGTTGTGGGTTGAAAGAAAACCAAGAAGTAGATTACCTTGCTCTAATACCATTGTTAATAAAAAAAAATTGAGAAAAATCTAACCTACATAAATTGAAATGATCGAATACCTTTCAAGTTTTCTTCTCCCTTTTCGCTAGTCAGGTGTGAAATCATGAATGGAAATCATACACTAATCACAATACTAAATGCCTCTTTGAATAACTTCTAATTTTCCTCTGTTTTTCCCTTCTAAATGCCTCTTTGAATAACTGTTAATTTTCCTCTGTTTTTCCCTTTTTTTCTTAACCCATCTGCATTGCTTATTTATGAACGGGGAAGGAGCATTTCCAAAAGACACATGGCAATTACCAGTGAAACGCTGCTCCTCATGGCGATATCTGGTGAAACACTGCCCCTCGTCAGTTTCCAAAACCGTTATGGGTGTAAAGTCCAACAGACTCATTCATCTCTAACCATGTGCATGTCCTGATGGCCAGGTCAAAGTTGGGCAAACGCTAGTGTGCAATTAGATCTTTGGTATGTTTTGCAAAATTGAACGTGAAACTAGTGACGAGAAAATGCCATTTTTGGTGTAACTGAGATGATGGTTGGCATGTTGTTCGGAGTCTGGATTGTTGGGTGTCTTATTTCTACGGACAGGTTTTATGCCATTAGATAAGTGGGTTGGTCCTGTACGCAAAGCTAGTTGGACAAAACCTAGTGATACAAAAAATAGGAGGGAGAGATGCTGAGGTAGGTAGTTCTTTTAAGAGCATTGGCAGTTGGCAATTGGGGCTCTTTCCCCTTTCCCCAACACAATAACATTCCTCTATCGGTAGATGGTATATCTTTCTTTCCCCGAGAATGTTTAGTGTTAGTACATTCTCCACAAATGAATGTTGAAAACATCTGCTGCATTAACTGCTGTTAAGCTCAATCTCTTGCCATTCATATACTCGTTCTTTCAACATGGAATATGAAAAATATACTACATCAATGAATTTGAAGCCATATACAGTCCCTATGCGTCTATGCAAAACCTGATGCACCCATTTTCTGACTTGAGCCATAGTACCTGCCACATGACCAACCATGCTATAATCTTTTCAATTCCAAAACAAATAAGCAAAGAGTGGCCGTCACAAATTCACTGGAGGGCTTCCCTGTGAAACGCAGGAACGAAAAATCAATAAAAGTGACTCTCAGAGACCAACTGATCAGTACATGAAACTGTATGAATCACACCATATCTGACTGTACAAGGATTTGGCTCAGAAGAATTAGGAGAATCATTGAAATATCTATATTAAAACAATATGATAAAGTCAGGTGAGAATGAACATATCGGAATCCGATTTCCCAGTATCCATAATGTCAGCTAACACTACCAAGTGGAGGTTTGAGGATATATGGATCAAAGCAAAAAATTCAACTCAGTATCAGATTTGAGAATATACTGTAACATATTAGTGTTGACAAAGCTTTGTGGGGGAGTGGATAGACAAGATGCTATAATAGGATTCATGCGGCCATAAAAAAAATAGTAGTAGAAGAAGAAGAATTGCAAGGCACTAAACCATTATGCAGAGTACGACATTTGCTTGTGTTTTTATTTTTAATTTACCATTTATATTAAGCTATGAATTGACATTTGGCATATGATTACTCCCTTGCTTTAGTTAGGCAGTCCACAACTTTGGATCCTCCACAAAGCGCATGCATATGGGTTTCACCCAACGTAAATAAGTTCTGCTGATAGGGAGCTATGATTGATGACTACTCCCCGGTATTACCAAATGATATTCTGATTTCTCCAGTTCCAGTCATCAATTATCTCTTCCGGCTAGTTACTTTGGAAAAGACAGTACTGCGACTGCCAAAGGATCTCAAAAATTAGTAATAATGAAAAGCCATGGTACTTTGCTCCTGCAATGAATTGTGTGGACCAAGATAATCAGAAGACTTAAGTAGTTTTCTGCTCACTGAGATGGTCAAGGATACTAAAGTTCACCCCTGTTACCCAGCTATTTAATCTGCAGATATCTAAATATCCAAGGAGTGTGAACTCATTATTGGGACAACTGTAACTATCATTCTAACAATATTGTTACAAAATCAACCAACATCCAAGGCTCACATCAAAATGCATTAGTTATCAGAAACTCACCTTGAACAAAAGATCATGTGCTATGTACTCCCAGGGCAAGGAGATTGACATTAAGCAGCACTTGAGTGGTAACATATCTGCATCTGCTTTCCTAGTGGCCGCAGCAGCAGCATAAGCATGCTTTGCTGCCACGGATGCAGCTGATGCAGCTTTACGGACAATTGTGCCGAGACCAATGCCAAATCCTCTCTTGGATATCTGAAGAGGTGAAGGTGGCCCTGAATCCTGCTGGCTTTGATCTACAGGGGTTATATAAACATTTCAATCACTAAGAACATTCTCTATGTCCAAGCAAAACAGTAATTTCAATTGTTACCAACATTCACCATCTGCAATGGAGTAAAATAACCATATCAATCATAGCCAACATTTGCTGAATCAAAGAAGATGGATAAGGTTCCCCTTTCTCAATGCATGACAAGAAAAAATTAAAGATAAATAGAAATGGAAGAGTCCAAACCCAAAATCAAACAACAAGCAGGGAAAACAAAGGTAAAGAAATTGAGTCCAATACAATTAAAAGCCTCATAAACCAATGAATTATGCAATGAAAACTTGACTAACATTGATATAAATTGAAGATCAATGCTGAGTATTCCGCTTCTTCTGCAAGATGTAGACAAAAGCAAAATTTCATGCCAATGTCTCTAATTTCTCATACAGGTCCCCTGTTTTCGAGGGTAGAGGCTCACCATTGGCTGAAATATTGCATTCAAGAATTCCCTCGGAAGAAACAACAGGGTTATGACCTGCACTAACAAAAATCCTTCCCAACTTGAATGTATCTGCAATTTTTGTATAATTAGGTTTTATTCAATAGGAACCTGAATTTTCACTGTTAATACCACTGTTTGAATTGGGAATGCCTCCATCCTCCCTAGAGCCTGGATTTCCTCACAGAAACATGTCAAATTTAATTCAAGATAGCCCATTCAAGGGACTTCCAGAGAGCTGCAGCAAAGAGACCAACATGACATTTGAAAACTCTTACCAGCTTGAATTGGAACACAGATTGAATACCAATGAAAAAGGGTAGTGCCCTAGCAAGGCAAAGCAACAAGACAAAAAGCCCTGCCTGATCAAGAACTAATGAGCAGGCTTAGCCTTCAAAAGTCCGCATCTTTCTTTCTAGCCAAAGTCTCTGACAGAAAATAGCTCTAAGGTTCCCAAACACATTAGCAAAGCATTGATCTCCAAAACTTTCTCAAAAATAGCACTGACTTCCTCCCAAATTACATTTACCAACCATCCATCATCATTATCATCATTATAAGCTGTTTTACACCTAAGTTAGGTCAGCTACATGAACCCTATTGCATCCTTCCTGTCAATCATGTTATATACTTAGTAAGCCAAAGAACTTTCATGTATTTCCTGATGATCTCTAGCCATGTTCTTTTCAGTGTTCCTAGAGCTGACTTATGGCCTTCCGTTTTGATAAATTCACTCCTCCGAACTAGCTCAATTTCTGGTCACACCATTTTAAATGAATAAATTACCTAAATCTAGTTTCCATCCTTTTATTAGCTTACTTTTAGATTATCTCAAATTACTACATTTCTAATTTTATACTTTCTTATTTTAGCACTCATCCATTTGAGCATCTTCATTTTGATTAAACTCATTTTATGCATAACAGCCCAACATTCTACCCCATATTCCAGAAGTATTATTTCAATTTTGCCACCCAGCTCGAATTCTGCATGTAATATCTTGATCGATTTTTTCACTTTTTTAAACTATTGATCCCAAATATCTAAAACAGTCATTTTGTGTTAGTATTTGATCTACAATTTTAACTAGTTCATCATTTATATTTCTAGAATTGCATTCTACATATTCAATTTTCATTCAGATAATTTTAAAATCTTGGATTTTAAAGCATCTTATCATTTATCTAGTGTTACATTTATGCTTCTCTTGTCTTATCTATCAAAACAATATCACTTGCAAATAGTATACACCAAGGTGCCTCTTCTTGTAAATGTCTAGTGAGCACATAACCGAATTAAAGAGATAAAGGCATAAAGTTGAATCTTGATGTTAACCTACAATTAAAAACTGAACTATTTCTCCACTCACAGTTCTTACATTACATTTGTTATAGCTCCATCAAATATTATATGTACATATATATATATATAGTATCCTTAATAGTATTGACATATTCATTCCATAAGGACTCTTTCATATGTTTTTTTCAAGTCAGTAAAAACAATATAGAGGGTTTTTTTTTTTATGTCTCCATCAATTGCCTAAGTAAATAAAATAGCTTTAGCAGTAAATCTTCCTGATATAAAACTGTTTGGATCGCACCCAAACTTGCTCTCTATATCATCCTAGATAAAGATCCTGCAAGACAGAAAACATTAGAAGGCACCGGGGGGTGGTCCCAGCATAGGTACTCCAATGCCCAAGTCAGTAAGGGACTTTAGTAGGGGGTATGAATAGTAAAGAGAGCTCTTGTTTCTAAGAGAGCTTGTTTAAAAAAGTGCATGCCTTATTTATTTATAATTAAGCATGAGGGACATACGCACGCAAAGATATACGCAATTTGTATGCAGATGGAATGAGGATTCTTGTCTAGAGGAGGGTTCTAGCATCCCTAGTTCTTTTAGAATTTCCTTTTCGGGAATGGTTCCGGAGTTTTATAGAACCGCATTGTAGTTGAAAGAGGCATCCCATTAGAATAAGAAACTGACATGGCGTGATGTCAGCTGGACAATAGATATCCTGTGTTAGAGATCCCTAACATTAGTCCACTCTCGAGAAGACGTGGTGGAACCCATCTTCTCATTTACTTGATCTTCTGTGCATGCTTTCATTAAGTTCAATTTACAGAGATATGCTTTCATTGTTCTAGTGCCCCTTGTTTTAGATGGCGCTTTTGCATGCTTCCTTGTGAATGACACTTCCGAGATGCAACGCTCAAGCTTTCAGAGTTGTATAGCAGCTTTTTTTTTAAATGGCTTTCACTCGTGCAAAAGAGATGTAACTCAGAGGTTTCTAAAACATAGATATTCACGATGCAAATTCAGAAGGTGCTGATGAGGATTGGTAAAAAGTATTGAAAAATAAAATTGAAAAATATTATCAATTTACCACTTTCCCTTCAGCTCCATTGAGACAGAATGTCGACAACTCAATTAAGTATGCCCTTCAGCTCAGTTGAGCTGGAATTTCAATGACTCGGGTATGCTCTTCAACTCAGTTGAGCCGAAATTTCAACGATTCAATTGAATGTGCCCTTCAGCTCAGTTGAGTCGAAATATCGATGACTCAATTGAGTACGGCCTTCAGCTCAATTGAGCCGAAATTTTGACGACTCAGTTGAGTGAGCCCTTCAGCTTAGTTGAGCCTGAATTTTGACGACTCAGTTGAGTGCGCCTTTCAGCTCAATTGAGTCATAAATTCGATTAATCAGTTGAATCACCATTTAGCTTAGTTGAGCCGAAACATTGACGACTTAGTTGAGTGCACCCTTCAGCTCAGTTGAGCCGGAACTTCGACGACTCAGCTGAGTACGTCCTTCAGCCAATTACTCTTTTCCTAAAAGTCTTATAATGTGACTCATAAGTTCTATTCTATAATATTTAGAACAACTTTGAATATCACCTTTATTCTTGTAGAATGATATAATAGTACTTTTCCTCTATTCATTTGATAATTTTTTCCAATCTTAGAATCTTTTCAAATAAATTCATCAACTGATGTAAGTCTATACCTTCCATACACTTCCACACCTCAATTGATATATCATTAGGTCTTAAAACATTTTCTACTATCATTTTTCCTAGTGCATCTTTCACTTCAAATACTCTAATCTATAAAAAGAAGTAAAATCTTTATTTCCCTTTGCCTTTGTATTTTCATCTAATCTTATACTTTATTGATGTATAATATCAACCAATAATGTACCAAGAATTCGACTACCTAATCCACTAGTCCTATTTCAATAGTACTTTCAAGGGACATTAGTAATAACTACTTCTATCAAGAGATTAGATAACTCCATCTCATCCAGAAAACTAAAGGAGAGATGAAAAGAACCTAAACCATTCTGCTAAGTCTTTATCTAAAAGCCCCAAAAGGAGACTAACTCAACATATCAATAAAATATTCACAAAGCAAAGGGATACAATCCAAGTATATTAAATCCCAAAAATCACGATCTACTACCTACTATCAATTGCAAAAGTTGTTACCATCCTAAGGTTAATAGATTAACTTTGACACCTTCCATCAATATTGGAGCTTTTAATGTAGTGATTAATTGCTTCAACACAGTTCTACAAAAAAAAAAAAAAAAAACTAGGGTTTCGGTATCAATTCCCAAAGCGGCAACTATGAAAAAGGCAACCTCTACCAAAGTAAAAGCCACCACGATGTTAAGGTGCCAAAGTCTAAGCAATAGCAATCGATGCATTGAAAGAGCTACCTTCCAAGATAAGTGCTACCAAACTATCTAACGAATTGTTCACTGTGAGATTTAATTACTTTTCATGTTGTACTATACTCTTAATTGCAAGCCAAGTATGCGTAATAAAGCTTTTCGAGGAGTGGGTTAATCTACTTGATGCTACTAATCTAAAGAACTAGACAACATCAGTAAAAGATACGTAATAACTTAAAGGATTTACTTGAGCACTAGCAAATCCTATGCTCTTAACTTCCCCTTGAAACCTCATTTCATCCCAGAAGAGGTGTAGATCCCAATTAGAAGAGTTCCAACCTTCGGAAATATCATCCATCCAATCTTCTTCCATTCATGACTTCCACTAGCTTTTAAATATGATCTTCACATTAAAGGATAGAAATGAGAAAGTACATTTCTCTCCTAAAACATGATGCTAAATGGTTGAAGGCTTCTTGATCACCTTGGTGATCCCCTTGATGGATCACCTTGATGGAATGAAGACATCTCCTTTTACTAAGGAAAAGTAGGGAATATTGCTCAAGAAAATACTGAACAGACCTTTCTTACTTTCGCCCTCTACTAGAACCCATTCACCATCATTGTCCAGATCTTTTGTGGAAGCAATGTTCCCTGGAGCACCATCACCCGCAAACAATCCCATGCCTTCAATAAGATACAAAAAATGACAAAAGAAAAGAGCAAAATATATATAAAAAAGGAAATTCAGCAACTCAATATCATTGCAAAATAAATGAGAAATTTTTTCCCACAAAATTCATGCATTTCTTTCACGCCTATAGAATTCTAATTTCCAATTTTCCATATGCCAACAAAAGAAAAAAGAAAAAAGAAAGAAAGAAAGAGTGCAAGTTTATTAAGCCATCAGACCCAAGGAGCAGTCATAAGTTCTCAGCCTCCATAACTGAGTCATTTCTTGATGAGGGCAAGTTTACGCACAAAAGAAGTTGTGTGATGATACAGATCACTGAATCTGATTGATCAGCCATGGATAGAGAACTCCCTTATATTTTTTATTGGACCAACAGTCTAAATTTAAAGTTTACAGGTCTTGCTTTTAGTTCTTATGCATGTGTTTTTGATCAACTAGCTGAAGGGTTAGGGTCCCTTGGTCTTAATATGTTAGGAACCTTCATAACAAATCTGCATCATCAAAGCATAAACTTCATGTAGAACAACAAAAGTTAACAATTTGTCAATAGCTCCTTTTCTAGCTCCAATCTTTATCTATGTTAGCTCATATTTTCTCCACATCCTAGCAGTTGAACGAACATAGGATTGCCCTTAATCCATTTTCTTAAGAAAATGTACTTCATCCAAGCATCTATTCGTTTCTGCAATTTTTGGTACAAGGTTTGTTCTAAACAATGTCATGAGATGCAGCCCATTCACCCAAATGCTTTAACTTCTTGAAAAAAAAGAATGCTTATTATTTCTTCTTTAAATAAAAATCACCTAATGCCCGATCGTTCCCTGAAATTTTGGTAAAATTTTATCAGATTGATAGTTCATAAAAAATTCTCCAAACCCCAACTCCAAAAACTTTGTTTCTGATCATTAAAAAATTAGAAACACAACACAAACCAACAAATAAAACAATAGAAAGTGCAATAATAATTTAACTTGTTGACCTGCAATACCAGAAACGGCAACTTCAACTTCCCCACGGCCACCAGGACCTCTCATGTAGAGTCTATCTGGTTTAGCAGGACCCTGACCAATTGATAGAAGGCTACCAAATCTAGACTTCCCAGCTGCGAATGGGAAAGAAGATAAATATCAAAGTCAATTTAATGTCTTGGTACATTGATAGAGCACACTAAGCAGCATGACCAGCCTCCTTAATGATTGACTTGGAAAGTGTACTCGATGAACATAATAGGCTTTTAGCTAAAGAACTTAAATTTGTCCAACATTTTGATGGTGTCATTGGCCAAAAAATACATCAAAATTAGAAAATTGGAGTAAAATGCTACTACTTCCCAGCAATGACATAACAATATCAAAGGAGAAAGAATGAAAACAAAGCATCGAAGCAAAATTGTCAAAAATGGAAAAGGCACTTAGAGACTAACGCTCAATATGGTAATTGGGAAAAGAGATAAAAATCTCTTTTCTTCCCTTTTGCACACCCTTTTAATTGATATGATATTGAACTACCCACCAACTTTACTTTTTCCTTATTACTACCCATATTTTCAATTATTACCCTTCATTTTTCACTCAACAAGACTTATCTATTTATTTTTATTCACTTTATTTCCAATTATTAACCCCTATACCATCATACCAATTCCTCCTTTTTTCTCTACTTTTCCAGATTCCGCTCTTTCCTCCTTTTTTCATCCTCTTTTCCCAATTCCCAAATGGAGCCTAAAAGATGTAAATTTCAGTTTGCACATATTTGTATTCAACATTTTCAAAATTAAGAGAACAACAGAAGGATGGAAAATGACTGCAAAAGACACATGAACCAAAGCATCCACTTTATAAACCAACATTCAGGAAAAGGGAGTGGAATTAAGAAAGAACCGAGATACAAGGGTGAGAATGACGTGTTTCTTTTTTTTTTTTTTTTAATGAAATAATCATGCAAGCAACTCATCTACTATTTTTCCTCTCAGGCGATATGAAAGACAGAGATACTGTTAGCTTTTGAGTTGTCCTCACTCTTGCAGACATGATTCTCATTTTTATTCCACTTAGATATTCAACAACCAGGTCTCCATGGATATTGACAGAGACGGAATTTCCATGCATTTTATTTCTTCTGGTTGACTACAACATCATCAGAGATTACAAGCGCCAATCTATCATGTAAGCATGGTCAATCCCAGCTTTATCAACTTCATGCTAACTGAAGACCAGTGTTCCTTTTTTTATTCTTATCTGTGGGGCTTCTCTATGTCAAAAAGGATCCTCCAAAAATTAGGAATATTGCAGTTCAAGTGGTCAGCACACAGTATTCCCTGGTATGATAAAAGAACAGTTAGCTGTTTTCATCATGTTGCTGATGCAGAATCATATTTTGTTTTCTGCTTAACTTCTGAGAGGAATCATGTAATTATTCTTGAAAAAAACAATAATGAATCTATTCTCCATGCATATATAACATTATATAGTCAACATGAACAATGCTTCAGCAATGAAGTCAAATGAAAGGAGTAATTGGAGGCATAATAGCAAAGTGGGTACCATCATATGCTTCTCGAACCATTTGATAGCTAACAAAACCAGAGAATAGAGTAAGCTGAACCCACAAAAATAATAGTGTTGCTAAGTATTCTTTCAAAAAGAACTAATAAAACAATTTATCAAGGATAACAAGAAGCCAATAAATACAAGTGAAAGCCAAGGGAAAATATTAGCGAATGGATGTTCATATTAAAGAGTCAGCATCCCCATAAAATGTAAACCAAACACTTCCTTGACAAATACTCGCAAGGGGATTTTAGTTAATCACGTGTTCTCTATGGAGTGACAATACAGTTCCTGCAAGCCTCTTGTGGGCCCATTGGCTGGATTAATCATGCAGATGACTAAACAAGCAATCCATCGAATATCATGCAATCAGATGGGCCTGGATAATTCCCCTCCGAACTTCCTAGTCAAAGATCTAATACATCCTAGTCTCAAGAACAGATGGATGGACAACTGAACAGTCCAAATTGCAGAATTAGGAAAAATAGAAAGCCCAGATTGGTTTAAGCATCTGAGTCTCATCAAAATCTTGATAACAATCTGAATAGTCCAACTACACTATAAAGTCCTAAAGAGGAATTGAATAGGTATTCCAGCATCCTAAAAGATAATTTCTAAGAAAGATGATGAAGAGACTTTAGATGCCTTCCACTTAGCCTCAAAATCAATGTGGTTACGTTTGCTGGGTCCACAAGATCATGGATGTGAAAGTTGGGCAAAATAAGCACTATAGGTAATTGTTCAGAAAAATGTCCATAAAATAGCATTTCAAATCATGTGTACAACACATTGAAGCATTGTGCATTAACAGAATTTATTTCTCTGTTGTTTCATAACATTAAGTTAAATTTCTATTTTGCATGATGAGGTTACATGATTTTGATGCAAAGCCATTGATTTGGTAGGGTAATTGCCTCATGATACAGTTCCTGTTTCTGCAAGTGGTTTCTTGGCACTGTTGGGCCCAGTCACTGCCAACGATAACTATTGAGGTTTCAAGGTCATGCTCAGATTATCTACAAGAGGAACAAGGTAAATTGCCAATGGGGGCAGACAACCTTTTGAGATTGACCACTTAGATTCCATGCTAGTGGGACCACAGTCTGCTATTCTAGATTGCATGTCTGGGCTGGGATGACATTTAGGATTACAGAATCAATGGACCAGCACTGGGCTGGGCTAGGCTCAGGTTCTACCACCCTAATAGGTGCCTATCATGGTGATGAAGCCTGAGTTTCAAGCCTGGTTAAGATGAAAATTCCACACAATTTGGTAAATCACAAGTTACAAATCCAATAATTAAGACAGTCTAGATTAATGATCTGGCCATATTAGCAAACTAATGATCAGCCCAATCATGTTGATGGCCAAACTTGCACCATGGGATTTTTTGAGAGCAATCATGGTAGAAATAGGGTAGACAAGATTTGAGCATATTTTTTAGCATTAGATTATTCATTTTGATTGAATAAATTTTTATTTTTTATTTTCGTAATTTAAAGTTATTTTAGGGTGTTGAATAATGTCAATTGTATCAAATTGGTCCTATTTGACAGTCCATTCTATTAGATTTGAAAGAAGTCCAAGCTTGTCACTAGTCGCACGCGTGGAGAGAGAGAGAGAGAGAGAGAGAGAGAGAGAGAGAGAGAGAGAGAGATTGTATGAATCCAAAAGTGTTTGAGTGAATCGAGGCATGTAAGCTTATAAGGGATGGTTATTT